>JAHXMU010000479.1:663244-723886 GCA_019455685.1 Philornis downsi | reverse complement strand
AAGAAATTATGTTGTTTTGGCCACCAGAGGGACCCAAATGTAAAGCTATTAAGTGGAATTGATGAACTTAAAAGTGTTTTGTAATGATAGCGTAAAAACAATTAAAAAAAATATAATTTTCGAAACATTTAAAACGGAGAATGTACAACACAAATGTATGTAAATATAACTGCTAAAACTAGCTTCCGCGGAAGTATTGTTTGATTGGAAAGTTGTATTATTTTTAAAATAAGTAAAAAAAAAAAAACACAAAAACGTCTTTTAAACGTCTACAGCCAAGCTTTTAGAAGGGGAACCGAAAATATTTCGAAAGTATGAATGATAAAAACATAAGAACTTAGTCGTTTTTTTTATTTTTGCAATAACTTAGACCGTTGTCTTCTAAATGAAAGGAAATAGAAAGAGCAAATTTTGTGCAACATAACAAAAAATGACGTTTTTATTGTTTAAAACTAATCCTGTGGAAGGAGAGATGCTAAAAGGATCAAAATTTGGTGATTAAGAAAACAAAAAGAAGTGTTTTTTCTGTTTTCTGGTATTTTGGAACAAAAAAACTTGACTTTCATTAATTTTCTGGTAGTTTTATAAATCTAGCGTAAAAAATGTTTTGCCACAAATACAAAAGTAAAAACGTATGTAAGGTGTAGTAAAAGGAAATCTATTGTTTTTCATGACTTTGAAAGTTTTATTTATCACTAGCTGACCCGGCAAACGTTTTGCCTTCAAAATGCCTTTTGTACCTACCATTATTTGATTCAATGTTAATGTGGTAAAAAAAATTAATTGCAAAAATCTCATCTCCAACGCCATCTATCACTTCAAATAAAACCTTTTAAACCTTCCGGAATACTCTACCAATAATTTAAGACCAAAATGAGCCAAATCGGTCCAACCGTTCTCGAGCTTTAGCGAGACTAAAGCACAGCAATTGATTTTTATATATATAGAGATAATTAGAATGCTTTGGTTTAGGTCAAGTATGTGCCGTTTCGTTTAACAATTTTGTGCCACTTTGAAGTTAATTCCATTATCCCCATTTCATAAAATCCTCGTCACTACTGTAAAAAAACTGGGACAGCGAATTTTTCGTCATTTACCATAGAGAGGAAAAGGTGGTAATCACTTGGTGCCAGGTACAAATTATGAGGTAGATGCATAAAAATCTCCCAATCTAGAAACCTTTTGCGCCGTTTGGCTATTGGCTATCACAGTACCACAAGTATTATTTAAATTTTCGACCTCCTGGCTTGCGTTTTCGACTTTATCGAAGAAAAACTATAAAATACGGCTTATCAAGCAGTGAAAAAACGGTCTGTGTAATTTTTTGATTGTATAAAGGATTTTTTTTATTATACTTTTCGTACATGTCTTAAATATTAACGTATCAAACTATAAAAGAATGGTATTATTAACTCTTTGAGAAAAAAATTTATGTTAATTAAATTCTGCCAGAACGTTGTTTTTCTGGCATTGCATTTTGGGCTATTTTCGCAAATGACAGAACAGCTATGATTTCAGCTATATAAAAACTTACGCATGCATGCACTTGTATAAAAATATACGATCCCAAATTTCGATTTGCATATTTGGTCATACTATAACTAATAACTAATAACCCAGTTTAAAAAATGTATTTCCTATTTTACTTTAAATATGATATTTGGGGGTGTAGGATCCTTTCTGGTTCCATCTATGAAAATTGATCTAGAAGAAAGGAAATTAACTCACACCACAAATTTTATATGTTCGTACTTTTTAGCTAAATGTGAAATTTCCTAATTTTTTTTAAACTTTAATAGAAGTCAAAAAATAAAAAAACCTATGTGCAATTCATTGTTACATAAGATATCTTTTGTAAAATTTCTTATTGGCGAAAAATAATTGGTAGATACACAAATGCAATTTGTACATCAACATATATAAGACAATAGACAATTTTAGACGACATTGTAGTTCGTAATACTGGCAATAGGTGCCAACGAGATTTTTGTGTTACAGCAATCCAAGACATTTTATTAGATGTAGGCACTTTAGACGAAAGTATTACTGTCAGTGAAAATCTCCTAGGTTGCGCTGCAAAGCATGTATGATGAATATGTGTCACATATTAGAATTAGATACAGAGGTTCCATTTGGATTGAATAACTAAAGCTAACCTAAAGCTAACTCAAGAGCGTGAATTGTTGAATACTTAAGATCTCTTTGACAAAGTGAAACTCCGATTGCTGGCTTTTAATTAGTTCTTTTTCATATGATTACTATAATCTTTAAAAATGTTAACAGAAGCCTGCAAAATTATGGAAATATACAACGAGTGGTCAAGTGAGCTCTATTTGCTTACTCTCTTGTTGCCCTAAACGTTAAAAATTTCATTGCCGAGACAAATGCGGGAACTGTATCTAATCAGCTTTCGCTGATTAGTGGTCAAGGTGAAGACAATATTCGATTTTTGGACATTCAAACGTAATGTTCAAGAATAGTTCCTGCAAAAATCTCAAAAATATTTTGTTTATGTTACTGAAATCAATTTGAATCTTCTTTTTTATTCTACCACCGTTTTAACGGCTCTAAAAATGGGTTTCTTTGTAATCTTTTCAATTTTTTTTTTTAAATGATTACATTTTGAAAATTTATTTTGGTATCTATTATACGAGTATATTTTAGCTATTATGTGTGGATAGTTTTTTTTTTAATTTTCCTTCCCCACCACCTTATTAAAGACAATAAAAATGTATTCGTTTTAAATTTTTCGGTAAAATTTTTTGTTAAAATGATGAAATTTTGAAAATGTACTCCAGTTGTCCCGCTTACCTCAAAATTGTGGAAATAGGTGAATACATTTTACGACTAATAATATGTTAGCTTTTCTAAAAAAGTAGAAAAACTCAAAAATGCTGATCCCGGCTCTGAAATTTGTATACTTGAGTTATCCACAGACAGTAAAATGTATTTCTTTGTTTTTGTTTTAAAATTTTCGTTGAAATGATGAAATTTTGAAAACTTCTCCAGTTGTCCCTTACTCCTTACTTACTCCTTGAATCCTAAATGAAATACGTTTGGCACAGATCAGAATGTTGAGGTCATCGTTTTTTTTAACACCTTTTGTGAAAGTTTTTAGATTTCTACAATATATTCACATTTTTTGCATTAGTAAAATTTTCCGGAATTTGGGGACAAAGTTCGTAGGAAAACGGAAAATTAAATTAGATACATTCTCTGGAATGCATAAACCGTTGAATATATCATAATTTTGTACAAATTTCTCTTAACTTGTTATTATCTGAAGTGCTATTGTAGACCTCAAAACGAATATATTTTATGATTAACAATATGTTAGCTTTTTTAGAAAAGTGGAAAACTCGAAAAGAATAGTTTTTCTTTCCGCGATGATTTGTTGTCGCCACAGCTGATCCCGGCTCTGAAATGTTTATACTTAAGTTATCCACAGAAAGCGTTTGTGTTCGATTCATCAAAAATATTGTTTTACCCAGCCATCTGTATTTCTTCAAATAAAACGAAAATATATTTCTGTCGTTTTGAGTAGAGAATTCATTTTATTTAAACTTAAGAAAGAGAATTTTACATAAAACTACTACAAAAAATTTGTCGTTTTATTCCTTGTGTTATGTTGTATTATTATTCAATTTTGTATTATTATTCAGCTTAAGTACATTTAAGGTATATTAAATTATGTAGTTAATATCATTTAAATATTAAAATAAATTGTAATGTACGTACGATACATAGTAAACTTATGCATATAATTATTGAGTATCAGCAATAGTAGAGAGGCTTAGTTTGTTATACGATAGTAAAATATAGATAACATACACAAATGTATGTATAGGTATGCATGTATTCATATAATGTATGTATAGAATCCCATATAAATCATGTTAATTATATTTATGCATTATAGGTTATGTTTTAAATACTCATATAGTAGTTGCTATTGTGCTTAGTGTTTTTAATGCTCACTTGTTCAAAAACTGACACATGACATTGGTATACAATAATAATAATGGTTTGCATAATTTATTATCTCTCTTTGGATTTTTTGTTTGTTTTGTAAATATATTTTTGCTTTGCTTTCATAGATATTTCAATATTTATCAATAACTCTATATAATCTTAATCGTAAATATGTTTTTTGTATTATTAATACACCTTGTTTTGAATGCAAACATTTGCTGTATGTTTTGTGTAGGGGTATTTTAAATAATGTGAAATTGTACATCCTTCATGGCTTTAACAATTCATAAAATATTTATCTTTTCAATGCCAACAACATTAACATCACAATATTGTACTTTTGCAATAGTAACACAGTTTTCAATTTGCACTTTTCATTGTAATTACAAGTACTTGTTTGTGTAATTGTTCACATTTCTTTGGTTAAATTGCTTTCTCATAAAATTTGTAAGAAGCGTGGTTTTTGTTTGGTATTTGAAATTTGCATTAGTCAGTTTTAGGGATTTTTCAGTTATGAGATCATGAGAGCACAAGTACTTTAATAGGGCCAGTTACAGCGGTTTAGCGCCTTCTGATAAAATATTTAATTTTGCAATCTTTGTGATTTAATACAAACGAATTTATCGCCAAAGTCTCAAAAAGGCAATCGCAATAACGAATAGCTGTAATATTTTGTATTATTTTGTGGAACATAAATTTGCAAAAGGATCTTTCTATGATATAGCATGAGTTGGTGGATCCCGGCTTAAATAAAAATTATTTTGTTGACGAGGATGCCAAACAATTTATCAAATTCAGTGAACTTGTGCGCCTGTTGGTTATTCGACGGCCGCTAAGTTTGTTAAAATATCTTTAATATGGACATAAATTTGCAACAAGTGTTGAGATAAATAAGACGGGCAGGCGACTAAACTGTAATCTCAAATTCAAGGAGGTGGAATTTGCAATGTAATTTTTATCATCTTAGCTTTAGATTCTAGTATATATATATATGCAGTGCTTGCAAATGTTCACAAAACATTCTAATTTACATATTCCAGTTCAAGAAACGCTTTAAGTAAATTGTCGGCTGTGACTAATTAATATATAATTTGAATTAAAGTACGTTTCAAAATAAAGTACCGGAAAACATCAGGCAAGAAACAATAAAAATTTGCAAACCTCTGAGTTTGAATCATTGACAGGAATTTGCTAAGTTTTTTTGTAAAAAGTGTTTATTACTCGAGCACAATTATTTCTAGGTTTGTAAAAAACGTTGCATTACTCCGTGCTAAACCCTGTGAACCATACATTTTCGAGACAATTTTAACTCGATTGCCTGCAATTGGGCCATTTTTTGTTTATGTGGTTTTGTAAAACCAATTATAATATAAGAAAAAAATTCCAAATCCATACGGCTTATGAGATTGTTAGGTCAACATTTTGATTTGCGTATAGTTTAAGCAGAAAATTCTATGTTTGCGTCATATTTTACGACAGGGATGGTGAGTTATTAAGCTGCGGGCATCATTTAAATGTTGTAGCATCTGCTTCTCTCAGAGGATAAGACGAGGGTGTTACTCAATTTAAATTTCTATAAAGTAACAATAATCTCTCTTATGCTCAATATTTTATTCATACAGAATTTCAACTGAGAAATTTTCTATTTAGAGCTTTGACTTAGTTTTATCAGACGCGAAATCTTTAAAGAAAAACTAAAATCTATATACCACTCCCAAAAAAAAAAAAAAAAAAAAATAAATAAATAAAATATTGCAATTGCAATGCATTATAAACTACCAAAATTTGTACTCTTTAAGGACAAGGAATGCGTTTGAAATTCCCCACATCTTCAGCATCTTCAGAAATTAGAAAGAAAGAATCTTTATGTAGAGCTTCGTACCATATAAAATTGGTTTGATTGTAATAACTCTTTATAAAAGACTATAAATCCCGATCAGTCTTCCACTACCAATTTATTGAGATTTGCCGCACTAAGTGTGATACGGAGTTTTGTTTGGTGATTAAACGAAACTCATTCGCTATTCAAATGCATTCAATGTTTTCAACATTCAATGCAAAGATTAGTAGTAAGCCATGTTTTTCGTTTTCTTTTCAAACAAACAATAATTTTCTGACAGGCGAATACACGAAAGTACAAGTTAATCCCGTAAACTTAATAAGCTGGTCCTACGATTTGTTATTAATCACCGCGAAAGCCAAACAAACGATTTGAACTCGAACGGCTAGCCAATATTGGTGTATCGCCGTTCATCTTCCTCCAATATGTCATTCCCGCTTTACCAATGATATATGATTCTGATTTTCAAATACCTTCATGACTCTAATAGTATTCTTTTGCGCGGCTGGTATCATTTGTTCAAACAAAACCGAATGTTACCCACCATTAGTTTTCGCTCACCAATACAACACTGCAAACATTTTATAGCCGTCGATCCACTTTCATAACTACCAGAGTCGAAATACCGACCATTATCTACCTAAGCATGACATATCTTATACCAGCAAAATATGTTCTAAAACGCATAATTATATCTCTCATAGTTCATGGGGTATAATCATTTAAAATGGCATGATATCAACGTAATATGCCGAAAGAGAGAACTTTTTAAAAAAGTTGAGTCGAAATTCAATTTGTATCAACAACATACATATATATGCGCCAAATCTTATCTTCACTCCTTTTAATAGTTCATAAGATCCAGCTCCTTAAAGTTTCAAGTTGTATGAGCGATGCTCAGTCTCTTCATCCGGTTATAACCAAATATACATAACCTTCCCGAGCTTCAGAGAAAGATACAAAATTTCATGATAATCGATCCATTATTATCATTTGAAAAAGGGGCGACACGTTGCCCGTTTCAACCATAAACAATATTAAGACAAATTAAAAATGGACAATATTCATCCTGTACCAACATATAATGTACCATATTTTATTTTCTTTCCTGTAACAGTTCATGAGATACAGCCCTTTCAAAATTTCAAGTTCTATGAGCTTTTTTTTCGAAACCATCCATAAAAACAATCATCCAAATCGGTTGAGCCGTATATATAGAAATATGCATCAGTTATTATTAGATTCTTCAGCGTAAGGCATAACATGGTAGAATCTGAGGTGCCTAGAATTTTGCGAATGCCTTTTTTTAAACTGCGAAGTATAATACTTGTGTATCTCACGAATGTTATTTGTTTGGTAAGCTATATATCGGCAAGTGCACTTTCACATTTGCCATCTCAAAGTTACAATATTATGTCATCGAATGATTAAATGCCAATTTTTTTTTAGAATATGTAAATATCAATGGATAGTTTGGTAGACAATTTTAGACCGGCCAATTTTGTTTTGGTGCCAGCATTTATTCAATATATTGATGTATTTCTTTGCGTCTAATTTATAAACTGTCTAATTTTGATTAAAATTTTGAAACCTTATATCAATTCAAATTTTAGCAGCATCTATGTATGTATGTATCTATGTATGTATCTATGTATGTATGTAATACAGAATTGTTTATTCCTTCACACATCTTTCAATTAGTGCTTACCGTTCTCCCTCCCTCTCTCAATGTCTCCTCACCATTTAGCGTTGCAACATTAATGTTTCGAAACGCCGCTCATCCTCTTCATTAAATTTATTGTCGTCATAGTCGTACAGATCTATGGACTTGCGTTTCTCCATAAATTCCATTTTTGGCGGCATTTCAAATTTTAGCTCATCGTTCACATCGTTTCTATCTTTGCCTGCCTTGGTGCACAATTGTCATTCTGGTATGTCCGTCGTTTGCAGGGGCAACTGAATGTCAACTGACTTTTGCCGGGACTTATTTGTCAGTGTGTGATGATCGCGTATAAACTGCTGTGAGTGGTTTAACTGTTGCTGGGTCTTGGCCGCTGTTGCACTGAATGACTGCATATGAAAATGAGAATGGGCGCCCGCCAATTTGGCCAATGGGATGCGATAGACGCGCAATGGCTTCAAACGATCCGGGGAACTTGAGTGGTTATCACTGTTTTGACTTCCATTGGAAGTGGAAAATATATTTCGATACTTAGAGTTGCGCTTAGTTGGAGACATGGGTGAATGTTGAGTACTAGACTTTGTGTGGTTATTGTTGCTGCTGTTATTGTTGTTATGATTTACGTTTGTGCGCGGTGAATTAGGCGGTACCCCGATTAGTTGCTGAGATTCCATCACCGAGTTGTTGCGGAGCAAACTATACTTGTTGTCTGAAACATAGGAGTCACCACAAGAATTGCTCTTCGCTATTACCGGTTTCTCCTCCAAATTACTAGTTTTTTGTAGCGATCTTGCTCGCTGCATGGGTTGAGCTCCTCCCTGGGCTCCCAAAACATTTGGTATTTCCAATAAATTATTCATTTCATGCTCCGGATTCAATGGTAATTCTTTGGCACTTGTCACACTCAGTAGGTCCGTTGAATCTCTGGTCAATTCTTCACTGGACGAACATTCGCTGGGCGTAGTGACCAATCGCTTTTCGGGGGTTTGTTCATTAATTTGAAGTCCTTTGATATTAAGATCCTTGGCCATGAATTCCGGTGCTGTTGTTACAAAAAATATATCATGTTTGGATGTGATCAGTTGAAGCTCTGGCAAAATCGCTGTGTGTACTAAGTTTCCGTTGACCAGCAACCGAATTTCCAAGGAATCAGAGGTGAAACCGAGTATGTAGGGAAAAGCGCACACAACAGATGTGGGAGAGGTATTCCAATGGAAATCAAATTCATTGCGAGCCTCCTCTCTATCGTTCAATTTTTGGAAGTGACAAGTATCTGAAATAGGATACAAGTGATGTGATTTTAAGCTTATAATACTGGAAAATTTAAATATAATAATCTTTTTAATATACATAACATGGTATTATATAATTTTTTAAACTATTTAATATTTTCTTTAATGAGAGCTGTAGGTTTGTCTTCTTTTACAATGAAAATCGAATCAAAAGTACGACAGAAGTTGGTTAGAAAACTTTAATACGAGTCATCAGAAGAATATAAAGAACATTTTACCTAAGAATTGAATAAAAAACCCTTTTTTAGTTTGTTTATCTGAGTTTAGGCTATACGAATGAACAAGGGCTCGCAAAGATCTAAAACTATATTTCGGTTATTTCCCTTAATTCAAAACTATAGAACGAAATATTTGTAATAACAACATTAATCTCTGTAATATGTATATATAATAGTACAGTATGTATATATAAATGTACAGTAGAAGGGTATTGACTTCTTGAATCCCCCAAGGAATCAGGTACATTTCTGAAAAAACTATATGCTATTAACTGGATTCGTAAGAATTGGAGTAAATACAAGGTGTCTTAGAATTACGTTTGAATTTACTGGATCATTAGAACAGAGTAAGCAGTTTATCGAAAAAAATGTTTATTAATTATTAAAGTACACATTTTGGGAATTTGTTTCTTAAAAATAATGCCGCCCATATGTAAAACCTCGCATTCGCGGCAAACAGTACAATTTCTTTTCTTGCAAATGCTCCGGAGGAGTCAGTTTTTTAGATTTACTTTAGATTTGAGATAATCGCACAGAAAAAAGTCCATAAATGTTTAATTAGAAATGCATGAAGCTCAATTAATGTTACTTTTACTGCAAATCAATTTGCCAGGGAATTGGACCTGCGGACGTTGCTCGTTCCTGTTGGAAACAAGTTATTTGGTTATTGCCAGGAAAGTTTTGCAGATCGGGTGACAAAAAATTGTCTAACATCTCCACATACCTCGCTGGGTTCACTGTAACCTTAAAAAAATAACATAACGATTGCTAATTCCTCCCGATGACATCGTAACCTTTATGTGTATTTTAGACAAATGAAGATAGTTCGTGATGCTTGGAGTTCGAATTCATTTCAATTCAGTGGCGGCAGTTCCGCCACGTGTCCATTAGAATAAAAATGAGCTTTCAACAAGATGTTAGCAAACGTTGGTAAGCGCTCAATTGTCTGGTGTCCTGGGGCTGCATGCACCCATTGAATTTTGTAGGGGTACAGCTCCAGCTTTTTGCGCAAAATGCGCTACAATGATGATCTATACACACTTAAAATACCTGAACGCTTTCGAATTGACTGCTTCGTTTCATCACGAACAGACTAATTAACTCTCTCCGCGTTTTTTGCTGTCCGTAATCTTGGTCGCCTTGATTTCCCAGTGTTATATTTGACCCATTTTCGAGGGAGAGGAATGTTTAGCCCATCATTTAAGTGGGGAAAACGTCGAATATTGCAGAAACCTGCACGTGAAGTAGAGGTATCGAATCAATATTTTTGTAAAACTATCTCTAGCACAACCCACGGTCTGCTCTCGAGAAAAGCTCCATAGCGACTGAAGTCTCAAAAGCCAGATTACGGATTGAAATATCCCCGCTGCTGCTAGCATTAATAGCATTTACGCAGTGAGCTAAATATATACTCGTATAAACTTTATTTTGAGATACCCTGTATTTGTTTTGCATTATATAGGTAATTAAATGAAGAATAAGTAAGAAAAAATTGCATTTTCCGTGAATGATTGAAAGCCATTGCGTTTCAATAAAAATATGTTAATATGTTAATACAAAATATGTTAATAATTGACTTTAAAGGGATCTAGCTTTGCTCATTTAATTTCAACATCTTTATAAGAACTTGATTATTTATATAGAGTGCTAATTGTGCTACAGCAAGAAATGCAAGAAACTTTTTTTTTGAACTAATGTATTTTACTTATTTTTCTTTTTATTGTGTAGAAAATTCAATTTTATTTTATATAACTTATTAATTTTGAAAATGATGGACCATAAATGACCTCCATACTCATTCACGTATATGCGACATCTGATCAGAAAATTATTCATTGCAGCCTGAAGGGTTGAAGTCGGGAGCACTTCAATTATTGTTTCCATAGACTGCTTCAATTCAGTCAAATTCTTTGCTTTTATTTTGTAAACATCTCACTTGACATAACTCCCTAAAAAAAGTCTGGTGTAGCCAAGTCAGGGGACCTTGGTGCCCAGCGGATAGTGGAGTTTCTGGATATTAATTTGTTTCGGAATTTTCGTCGAAGCAGCGCCATAACCGGCCTAGCTATATGTGCAGTTGCTGCATCCTGCTGGAACCAAAAACGGATATGTCTTTGGCACAGTTCTAGGTGAAAAAACTCCTTCAACATTTATTAAATAACTGTTCCCATTGGTCCCCGCTTTGTGTTTGTAGCACGATTCGTGCGCCACCCTGTATTTTTTTGATTATATTTTGAAGGAAGTATTCCACGTGTTTAGGGGAAAACTCTAGAAAATCTTTACACGTTCTTTTATTAGAAGATATTTAGAGAATAATTCTTTGATTTGGACTTTTTTCTAAGAAAATCACATAGATTGATTTAGCAAAACTTGCAAGTTACTCTGTAAATTTGCTTTCAAAAACTTAAACCGGACTACGGATAGATTTTTTTAAGAGATCATAGATCTTGATTTTAAACCACTATTGATTTGAATGGTTTAAATAAATATATAATTTTTTTTTTGCAGAATTTTTACTATGGGGATACTGAAACAAAACATTCAATTTAGAAAAATATTATTTTAATATAAAAATTCAGTCGTATAAATTAATAAATGTAGTTTTAGGCGTAATTTTTGCATAAAATACAGAATTGGGGAATTCTGACACAGTATAGTTAATATGCATGAGTTATATCGAATATTGAATATATTTACATGCAAAATGAATATACTTACGATTATAACATAACAGCAATTCAGTTTCCAATCCATCACATAGCTCAATGGCGGCTGTTAGTTGGGTTTGATTTCTTTTGGCCGGCTCCACTTCATGCAAACGGGTGGCAATTCCACTTTGATCACAGACAATTTCATAATGATACCTAAAAGAAACGAAGCCGATTTGGTATCATTCCACATCTGTATACATCTGTAATGGAATTTACCTATAACCCACACATATAAAACCACCAGCTTTAGTATTGGTCGGTCCTTCCAATGGTGTCACAATCGTGGGTGTATCATTTAGGGAGATTTCTTTTTGAAATATGAAACCTTCAGCAGTTTCCGTATCATTCTCGGGACACCAAGAAGCCCAGGCAGCTGTATGTTTCCATTGGAATAGTTGTAGTTTGCGACCTACCGCCACAACCAATCGCAAGTGGCCACCGCTAACTCGCGATGAGGAATACAAATGGCAGCCGCGTGTTCTCTCAATTCGCCGCTCCTTGACTTCGGAACGTGAGCGACATTTAATCGAATCCTCTGAAGTTTTGCAATGAAATTCTCGCAAACGAAACACGTGAATACGATGGCCATCACGATTGTTTGCTGAACCGCCGCGCACTAATACCAAGCCATGCTCCTCCAGGACATTTAATTGCCGGACGTGCAATGTCTTATCGAAAACCAGCTGCAATGATTGATCCTCTATCGGAAGGAAAGAGTAAAGCAGACCAAACAAATTAAATGAATTACTGTGCCATTTTCATTTGTGCAGTGTCGTGCTGCCAAACCATTAATTTTCTTTAATCTCGCAGGGAATAGTTACCTTTCATCAGGAATGTACCATCATCGGTAGCGATAAATAACGAATCATCTGCACTGCCGAAGGTATCACCTGCCAATGTGCCACGGTGTGGAAATGTCGGATAGAAACAATGCGGCTCCCAGGGAGGCTTCTTAAATATCGTACAAGGACTTGCCGAGGCAATACTTGTGGGGGCATCACCACGTACAATGGCCTCCAATTTAAGTGCTTGGCCTATGCGAACGAATTCAATTTGTCTAGCGTCCTCCTTAAGCTTCGATGTTCTGGGCACGTCATACAAGACTTCCGAGAAAGCGCGTCTGTTTAGCATATTCTACCAAATAGACAAATACACTTGCATTTACATATTCACATGCATAAACAAACAATTAGAGAATAAACATGTGTGTGTGTGCTGAAGTGTGTCACTGTGTACGAGCTCATGGAGTCATCGCTATGTAAAGTAGCGTGTGGGTGTATGTTTGGGTGAGTAAAATCCGTCGCAATTGCACGTAACCTGAGAGCGTGTAAGTGTCGAAGAATAGTTCGTTTTATACACAAGGATAATGAGGGCAGTAGCGGGGGTCACATTTCTATGTGAGACTGCATTTTCATACGTGGGGGTGTGTGTGTGTGTTTCTGTCAGTTTTGTAATGAAAGCTTGCCTATAGTTCATGTCGTTCAAGTACCAGTGATTTGTGTGTCGTCATATAGTATGGAAATTATAACAACGACTACAACAAATATTCCATCAAATTCATTTTGAGTTCTTCTTATTATCTTTGACTAACGAAAGGCTGTGTACTTCGATGTCGATGCACGTACATGCACAGTCAGTCTCATGTGACAGAGGCTGCTAGTCATATTCCTCTACATTTGCAGTAATGAGTTTTTAGGCAAATTGTCTCATCTGGTAATGAAATTGTCATTAATAATATAAGCTTTCTACTAATTACAATTAAGAGCCAGTGAATGCATGAAATAAATCATGAAGTGATATTCCAACACGTGTCTTTACCAATATTTTGCAAAGAACGAAAAATATGTTGAGTTGTTTAGAGTTATTGCTGTCGTTACTGTCATAATCTTCTCATAAGTAGTACTGAGGAGGAAATTAATGAGTTACGATACAAGATAGTAATGTTATTAGATTATAAGAATCTATATATGTATCAACAAATTGTAAGAAATGGGAAAAGCTCATAAAATTTATAAAATTGGTTATGCACTTGTAATGAAAATGAGTGTTTTGATTATAATGTAGCAACCCACTGACATGTTTGAAACTGGGCACTGCTCAACAACAATTTATAGCAAGCGATTTAAAGTCGAATTTTCATGAACTCCATTATTGTAACCACTAAACTGGAGACAATTTTTACATGTTGGCTCCAATAAGGGAGACTCAACTTTTGCTTAATCTGGAGAACTATTTTTGCCAGAGGCAGCAAATGTTGAATATAATGTGCAGTTGTACTCATGACAGTGAGTAGATCGTACGTTTTCGGAAGCAACTAAGAACACAGAAATGTCTATAATTTTTTAGACATATGGCATTGATATTTGAATAAAGGCATATTTTACCATTTTCTCGATTACATTTTTGCTACATGCATACTTATTTTTTATTTATATTGATCACTCCATTTATTTTAGCGGTTTTGGAATACAGTTTTCTAATTAGGACAAGTCGCGATGCTGACGGTCTGTGGCGGCCATATCATTTTGGGTGGCATCTGCCAAATTTATTATTATTATCTATTATCTATTATTTAATTACTGATGCCAAATCAGTAATTATTACCAAATAAGTGTTCATTGGTACAAATATTGTAAGCGTCCATTATCCGGCAGACACGATGGCCCTTCAATGTTGACTCTCCCATTTTTCCCTACAAAGTTCAAGACGACCTGTTCTATGAATAATCAACACGTACTTCGGATACTTCAACTTGACGAATTTTTCATCACAACTTGGGCCTGTACCTATACAGGTTCCAATTGGTTCAGAAGCTCAGGATTAATGTTGTTTATTCGCTGGACTCCGCAGCGTTTGAAAGAGGATCCTAATTCTGATCGAAAAATTATCTTTAGCGACGCATTTTTGACCAACTGCAAAGTTGACCAACTATAAACGTATCCGCAAAAAGTTATTGTTGGATGCGGATATTTAGCGGACGGCATCATTAATTCCGTACTTCTTCGAAAATTACATTGGTGAGGACATAATAACTAATTTCAATCACATTCCTCTCCAAGTGAACAAATCCCAGGCCCTCGCTCAAATTTAGCCGAATATATAAGGCCTTATTTGGAAAATACGCTATTTTTTACATCCACTATCATAGTATACTCCGTTTTAAGCCATATATTCTTAGGCTTATTATTTGTTTATAGTTGTGCTGAAATAAATAAATTTTGCAAACGTTGAAAGTATCCCAATGTCGCGTCTCAGAATGAAAATGGGAAACAACCCTTTGGTACCTCACATACAAATAGGGCATTTTCCGAAACGCAATCCCCCTAATTGGTACTCTGCAGTAAACCAAACTTGTATTCATTGTATTTAATACTAATTTTGTGTAAAACTTGTGAAAAATCAATCAATTAGCTACGCTCCATCTGGCACCTCCCATGAAAATGCTCAATTTAACTTATATAATCTTAGGTTCACGTGTTCAAGCAGTGGTTTAAATTCAGTAAAATTTGATACATCTCATGCGTTTAACTGCTGGAATAAAAAAATATTGCATTTCTTCTCCCCTTCCAAGTGCCCCCCACGCAAAGTGACCAATCTTTAGAAACTTAATATTTTCATTGGTAAAATGTAAAAAAAATCGACCATATATTAACGCCTGAATCTGCAGTTTCGTATGACTATAGCAGAGGTATAGTCGAGCTTAAATCTTAAATTGGGCCTTAAAATTCTAAAGGGGGCTGCACCACAATGCCTTATTTGAAAATTTTAAAACGAAACAACTTTTTAAATTGTTATCCAATTTAAAAAATTTTACTTGGTATGTATTCCTCTAGTGGAGATCTTAAAAAACATACCTTTATGTTTGTTTTATCTTTTAAACTTTAAAGTTATTCGACCTACATTACATACATTACATTACCTACATTCTTTTACAATTAAAAAAAAAAAATTGTTTAAAAAAACTGGAGTGTGAAGTGGATGACGGGCCGAGTACAAGCCGTGATGCCAGGAAAAGACGGCAAGGTCCAAGTGGCCGTGGTGAAGACGACAACGGGGGTATTTAGAAGGCCAATCCATAAACTGGCCCTGGTACCTGTAGGTTGAAGACCTGCGGTCCTTCAATGGGACCGGAATGTTGGAGCATTTCTACAACAATTTTTGCGTTTCCCAAGCCTTTTTCTCTTTCCTCCTTTCAAATGAATTATTTATGAATTACTTGTCAAATTTTTCGTTAAAGTCCTGTCAATTGTCTCTACAAATTCTCTTGCTTTTCATTTATGGGGTTTGGGAGAGCTTTTCACATTTATTGAGCTTGTTCTGATTTAATTCACTGTAAATTCTGAAAGTTCTTTTGAAAATCTTTTACTAGACTTGTCGATTATTTGATTACTCGAAATGTTCTTCAGCGCACAGAAAGACGAATGCTGGTATCGAAACTAGAACCCATCGTATTGTTCGCCCAATATATTGACCACAATCGCTACTACATAAACACGAATTCAATTCTGTGACGATCTAGCAATATGGATCTTTTATCATGTGCTTTATTGGGTCGAATCCATAGAATAATTATTTTTAAATTAGTGGAAACTAGCAAAAGTTCAACATTTTTTATGCAAACAAATCATGCATTAAAACAGCGTCACTGTTTTGAAGTATTTAGTTTACTATTTATAACAATTCAATAACAATCTTATTCTCCTATTTCAAAGTTTGTTTACCATATATTACATTTTAGTTCTACTATATCAATTTGTTGGTATATACATATATAATATATTTATGACATTGAAACCCCTTTCCTTCTCTTAACTATCTCCGTATATAATTAATTATAAAGGAGACGTCGGCAGCAAAATATGTTAAACTCAATTAATTTTCGCGGTTTATTTTGTGTATTTTTCATAATCGACACTGCTGTGCACACCAGACGCATACATATCATTGAGTTTTCAAATCCGGTTTTTTTCATCGGAAACCTTATGGCAGGTTTCCTTAAATGAAGGAAATATACTCGTATAATACTTATGTGCACGATAATCCCTTCTGGTCTTTGGAGACAACTGACGTATTCATCGTGACGTACTTTATTTATTTACGCACTCAAAATATTTTATCATACTAATAAGATTGGTGTTGTTTATACTGATTTAAAGGAATTGTAAAAGAAAAACAATTGTATTAGGTTTTGTATATTTTCGTCCAAAGTTTTACTACGACTTTCAATGAGTATAACCACACAAACAACGCAACGGCTGATAAATGTTTATCAGTTCGCAAAGAGTTCGACCGTGGCAGTCATTTGTCGATAGGTGGATTTAAAGAACAACCAAAGGAGGTTGTTGCGTCATGAAATATCGATGGCCAGCACAAACTAATAATGAATGATTTTAACATACCAAAAGATTACATTGAAGTTTAGGGCTATCCATATTTTGGTTTTAAAAGTAAACTTAAATAAAACACACATATAGCTATGATTTCGATGAAGCTTTTATTTCGTTATTATAATGCTTGGACCTTACTATTATGTACGAAATGCAATGTCATTTAAATGACCGCCTCTGGATTGGTTGCAGTAGTGGATCTTTTTGAGATTCTTCCAGCCTACAAACGGCCCAATGATACTTTTTCTGGATGAAATGGCTTTTCCACAATCTCTTCTGAATTCCCCATATGCGTCAGTTTTGGTTGTTAAGGTAACCACCGAATGAGAAATGAGCTTCATCGCTGAAGTACTTTTGTAGCAAGTTTGAACTATTTTTACGAGTTCTTCGGTTGTTAAACGATCCATATTCGTAAATGGCAAACATTTTACTAAATAAATAACACTTCAGATGACAGGTATTAAACAGTTAACAGTTTTACCAGACCGGCAGTTTTGAAATCAGTGAATGGATAATCCGTCATTAGTATTAGGAAGACTATCATACATAAGACATTATGTAGACATTTTACCACATAATTCGAAAATCGACTAAAAAGACTTGACTCGATTGAAGTAAGGATGCGTTGTAAAACATATCCTTATACAAATCTAGGACGTGTTCAACTTGTCAGCAAACTGGAGTTGAAAGTACGATGAGCTAATTTCAAAATAAAATAAAACTTGTTTGTCCAACTGATCATATGTTTTTCTTTGGAAATGTGGGAATTTAGCTATAGACTTCTTAGAGGAATGTACATCGACCATTCTGCAACTGATTAATTAAAAAAATGGAATCAATCTAGTAATGCAACGTCTTACAAGGTAAAAAATACAATATTCAAAATTTCATACCGATAAACAAACTTATAGTTGATTGCAGTGAATTTAAAGTTTGGTACTATCAAAATTTTTTTTCATTCCATGGAATTCTTAATATTTGGCTTTAGTAATTTGTATCTCACTGTGTAAGCTAGACGGCGTTAGAAAAAACGACTTAATATTCAAAAAACTATTTACGTAATTTTGTGATTTAACTCAGTATTTTTTGAGCGCGCTTAAAAGATGGACACCATCAAAGAGAAAATACGCCATATTCAAGAGTTTCTCTTCGATAAAGGCGATGGAAGCAAGGCAACTGAAAATGTAAATAGTGTTAATGGTCTGGATGCCGTAATAGAAAATTATGCGCAATTTTGGTTTTGCCGATTTTGCTTCGATACTTTTGATGCTACGTATTTGCCGGAATTGAAAGGGAATCATCTACCACGAGTTGCTGGCCAAACCAGGATTGACAGTTAGGCAGAATTTGCTGTGGGCTTGGCAGGATTGGGGAATCATCTACTATGATCTGCTCCACTACCCCCAAATTCTTAATTCGGATCTGTTCTGTTAACAAATCGGCCGTCTAAGGGAGCAACTGCCCAGAAGAGGAGATCTTTGACCAATAGAAGAGGAATTCTGTTCCGTCAAGACAACGCCAGATCACACATACATCCAGAAGCTCTGGGGGCTTGCTAGGGGGAGCCTCATGCATCCGCTTTATAGCCCTATTTATGAAAATTGATTTTGCTTTTTTCGTCTTAAGAGAAGTTTGTGAAAATCGAGAGTACCAATATTTTCTAACAGAGACGAGGGTTTCTATGAAATTGGCATAATGGAATTACCTTCAAAATGGCAACAAGTTGTCGGACAAAATGGTGGACATTTGGCCTAAATTGGATCACAATTACTGAATAAAGCCAATGTCATGCAAAAATAATGGATTTGTTTCTACGATACCTTTTATATTAATTTGACAGGAAAGTAATTATTTTTTCATACAGATGTCGCTTTTGTTGCACAGCTGACATTTAAAGATTCAATTTGTTGAATCTCACAACTCCAAACATTTTAAACAGCCAAAGCTTGAGCTTCACACCAGCTAAAGAAAATCCAATTAACAGAGTGGATAAGATAAACGAATAATTTACGATGTTTTGCTTAAACGCAACCAAAATTATATTTTTTTAAATTCTTTACAATAATGTCAACCGAAAGAGATTCTAGAGTAAATAAGATGAACTCAATTAAACTTCATCAAAATGCGAATTTCTCTAAAAAATGCTGTCATGCTGTTAATATAGTAGGAATTTTAGGGTGTAGCCTACTATTTACTGCTTCCAAGAAACCAAATCATAAATTCTGATAAATTTTGATGAAGCTGATGAATTTTGATGAAGTACTAATGAAATTTGAAAACACTGAGTTGGAAAATTGTAAAGACGTAATTTTTCATCATCACAAGGATAGATCTGACATATGTTTGCAGACTTGGTAAAGAACATTGAAGCCAGAACAGGAGGAGATAGGATGCGCCTTATTGCGGGCACAATTTTCTGACTGGAAAATTCTTTAACATAAATCAGGAACAACATGGCATTTACATGTAAATTCAAATTAATTATTTGAGAAAAATTGAAGCTGGATTTGTGTACAAAAATGGAAATTGCTTTCTAGCCAACCTCATATTAGCACTACTCCACTACTTCCGAGGAAATTATTTGAAATAGATGCTATACAATTCAAAAGTGTTGTGCATCCAAGTAGACAATTTGGAATTAAGTATGTTGGGAAGAATTGAAAATGTGATTCTTTCAGAAGTATTTCACGCTTTATTTTGCTGAATAGATACTATAAATTTGAAGTTCTTCACATCAGAATTCTACCATGAAAAACAGATTTATAACGTTTGAGCTATGTTTTATTTATTATGCCGAAGACAAAATCTGATATTTAACAAACCGGGTTTCCACGAGTGTCGACTATCTTGCTATCCCTGTTGACAACAAACAAAAAGTTTTCCAAAATACCACAAGTCTCTCGTATACTCATACAATCCATGTCACATATTCACACGCAACTACATTCAACGATGCGATGCATAACTACGAAGAAGATTTTTATGGCAGAGATTTAAAAGCCTATCGGTATGTAACAAATGTTTATAAAATATCGATGCTTATGCATTTGTATGTGTGTCTATGTTGTTCAATATGTGTGTTTACTAATATATACATATATATACTCTTGTGTGGATTCTTCAATGCGCATGTGAATGTGTGAAGGAATGTGTATTTGCATAATGCTCATATGACTGCATGTGTGTGCTTACATATATAACATGAATGTGTGTACATATACGTATGCATTGCAAAAACTTACCACTTTACTATCACCAATGTAGTCCTCATGTAAATCTTTAATTAACATTTCCAAGGTACGTTCTCGTTTTTGGGAAAATATTGGCGTTTGAAATGTTGCCTTTTCAGCATTTATCAGTTTTACCAGTAAAAATTCACGAAATAAATTAACATCCTGCAAAAGCCAAAAATAGGAAGCGATTGAAATACATACATATATTATAGTTAAGATATTATGAATTGTAAATATTGATAGTTTTGAATGAAATGCATTTTTTATAGCTATACATTTCGACATGATTTAAAAATATACATCAATCATCACAGAGTGGTACGCAGAGGCGATCGGAATGAAAATTGTAAAACTGTTTAATAGTTTTTACTTTAATCCAAAACCAATTAGTTCTCAACATACTGGATATAATACTTTTCGGTTTCTCGGCTCAATCGAATTTAAATAGGTCGGTTAATCGAGGTCAATTGTATCCTTGTTTAACAGCAAACAAACGTGTAAACGTTGTTGTGGATTGTATCGAGTAGTCCTCAATGTAACCTGATAATCTAAATTTACTATCTCCGCGTAAGGCCTGTTTAAGGTGATTTATCTTCTTCGGTGTTTCTTGACCGATCTAGACGCGATGGCTACTACACGCGACTATTGTCCGCATGATCGTGGGTTCAATCTTGATATAGTTACTTATCGTTATTTGAACGCTGGTCACCTCGATGTGTCTGACGAACACTTCGAGTAGTCGACTAATCGACAAGTCTTGTAAATTCTTTTTAAGCTGTGATGTTTGGAATCGCAGTTGAACTGTAGGTCCTACTGAGTGAGTCTAAAAATGGAATGCGTGTAAGCTCATTGGGTGTGAGAAGCTCTTCCATATGTCATCTGATGTGTAGATGGATATAATTGTGGACCATCTTTAAAAGTTTGTGCAAGTTTATTTTTTTTATTTATTTTTATTTTTATTTTTTATTAATTTATTTCTGGCTTGCAATTTAAAGCATTCCGGCCAATTATAGGTAAATTACAATATGTAACAATTCATCTGTTAGATTCAATCTGCTCAATATAATAAGTTAAAAAAAAAACACGTAATAAAAATTAAATATAAAATTTGTAAAAATATAATATGAAATTATGATCACTAAATACAAAAAAATTATGAAAAAAGATTAATTCAAAAGTTAGAAGTTAATCGGTATATAATATAAGATTATCGGTATATAAGATTATCGATATGTAATAAAGGCTGCTCACAGTTTAATTGAAAAGAATATTTTACAGTAAAGTCTGAAAGTGTTGAAGAATGTGCCTTTTGTAAGAATCAGGACATAATTTAAATCTTTTTAAATGACTTGGTAGTAAATTGTAAATTCGAGCTACTCTTACTACAAAAGCACGACCCATGAGTGTGGTTATTTTAGGAATAAGAAGCTGCTTATTACGAGTGGAATGTGAAAAATTAAAAGAATTAAAAAGAAATTGAGAACTACACAGTCGAACAACTTTATAAAATAACAACAAAGTTGTCAAATCTATATAACTTTTAAGACTACAACCCACGAAACGCTCAACATACGGTGTTATATAAACACGACGCCTCCGTGAATACAAATATCTCATGACTCTATTAAACGCAATCTGAATTTTCCTCATAAACAATATAGAATACTAGGCATGATATAAGCATGAACCAATTTCTCCTTAATCGATCTGGGTATCACTAAATCAGCATTATAAAAACTTCACAGTGAATAATTTAAACGTCGGACTATATTATCCACATGATAGTTAGAGTTTAGTTCCCAAGCTCTTTCATTACTAAAATTTAAAAAAATATTTTTTAATTCCACGATATCATTAGCTAAAAACTGCTAAAAGTTATACTAACAACCCAGACAATATATTGGATGTATTACAAATAAATCATGCGTTTCAGTAAATTGGACCAGCACTCATTTCATACTCTTTAGTTTCCAAAAACGATTTAGTGTGAGTTAACTCACTATCACTTTTAGCTCGACACTTCTGTAGCTTAGCTATATAACTTTTCGTTGATATTTTCGAGATTAAGACGTATCCTGCAAATAAATAATAACTTAGAATTGAACGAATAAGAAGTAACGGTCGCACATCAAGATAACGGGTGCATTTGAGAAACAAGCCAAATACAAAATTCGAATTGAATTGATCGATACACTTTCTTGTTAAATCATTTTGAAAATAATAGCACAGAAATTTACATGCTTTAATCCCGTTGCACGGCGAAAAATACAAAAAGTACTTGAACAAGTACTTGTCTTGTCTACACGGATATTGACTTACATCGAGGTTTAAGCGTGAACTGAGTTTCTTAAAGTAAAAATATTTCTTATAAGAATGGACTGGTCTCTGTTGACAACAAGATATAATACGATAAATGAATAATTTTTTTTAAGATGAATGAACATTCTATAAAATACTTGTTATGGCTGATAAGTGAAACCCCATTTGAGGAAAGAGGCTGACATTTTTCACAAAAATATTTTACAATTGTGGTCAGCCTAAGCTTAAAAATCGCAAAATCGGTTCAGTAAGAAAAAGTTTGCTCATGCAAAGACTAAACGCACCCCTAAAAAATGTGATTTGTGCAGGATTTTTTTTTTTTTCAAAAATGTCAATATATATTCATAAATTAAAAGCACAATAAAGTGGTGCTGTACAGACAAGTTTGTTCAAGTTCATATGAATTTTTAAGATGATTGAAGGCATGGGAGAATGAACAAAATACATATAATGTTGGACAGGGCGTTCATGATACACCCATTTGTTTGGCGATGACTGTAGCACAAGTACTACAGACTGTAGGACACGTATAAAACACTTTTTGAAAATTGGTAATTTCAACGAATTTAGAATTTATTCGTTAACTAAAATCAATAAATAGTGTTATTGTACAGATGCCGGCAAGAGTTATCCCAAGTTATATAATTTTCAAGAGATCATTCCAGTTGCAGAGTTCATTATTTTATTATAACAATATTTAATATCTGGTTATAATATTTATAACAAAAAAAAAAAAATTCGGATTTGAAAAAATGGGCAAAATCGATATATTGCATATTAACAGAGAGCGGTTGTGAAATGCCCTCTTGTTTGAAGATGGCTGCATTCGTTTATTATATAGGTAAATGAGAAGTGAATTTTCTCGTCACAATTTATGGCTTTGGGTAAACAAGCTTATGTCTGGCCGAACTTTTGCTCCTAATTAAGCTTAAGTCCTGTATATTTGTGCAAACATAGTATTATCAAAAAATTGTCACTTTAAGGCTGGTATTATGCTAACCTTTTGTAGTGAAACTTCACATAAAAAAAAGTTGAAGCTAAAATTTTCTATCTGACAATACTATGCTTTTTTCGCAAGGAAACGTTTTTTAAGTGGCAACGTCAACGACACAAACAAGTTTTCAAAAATTTTCTCTATTTTTCAACATAATCTCCTTCTGCCTCGAAACACTTTTTCTAGCGATTTCAATAGCTTCTGTACTTTATAACCTCTATAGCCATCAACCTCAGACTTCACGTCTTCATTGTTACCACCAATCTACATATTTTTTAGGTTTGGAAATAGAAAAAAGTCCGAAGTAGCTAAATCTGGCGAATAAGCTGCTTGATGAAGCAGTTCAAACTTTAATTTATTAATTTTGGCCATCGCAATAGTGGATATGTGAACTGGAGCATTGTCTTGATGAAACAACCCTTCCTTTTTCACCAAATGCGTCCTTTTCAGCATGATTTCATCACGTAAACACTGCAATAAATTAGCACAATATTCGCCATTGATTTTTTCTTTTGTCCATTACCTTGCAGATGGAACCGCCTTCGCGTTCTTTGGACATGATTCTCTCATTTGAGTCCACTAATTTGACTATTCCTTTGTCTCAGATGTAAAATGGTGGATCCATATGTCATCCATGGTTATAAATCGAGGCTAAAATTCGGCCTTATTCAAAGTCAATCGTCACGACGCTGCTTTTTGCTATATTGAAAGCAAGCATCTTGCGCACAGCTTTCTTATCTTTAACTCTTCGGTCAACATCGAACGTATTATATCGCAAAAATGCAAACTGTTCCGATTTTGGTGTTAAAAACCAATACAAGAAAAGCTGCAAATGACGCTAAATTTGTTCAGGAGCCAGCAATGTCTCGTGGAGTTTATTCCTCGTGAAAGTAACATAGTAGATAACTTTAGGCTAAATCCGCATTTCTCTAATTTTTGATCGAAAAATTGGTAAAATGACAAGAAATCGCCAACTTTGAACATTTCTAAACTATTCTAAATTGTTGCATTCCTCTTTAAAATTTTGCTCCTTTCATTATTTTCCCTTAAATTAAACATATTGTCATCAGTTTTCAATTATGTATTTATTTACATTGCATGAATTTGTTTGTTTTTACCCCTAGAATACGTGAAATATTTCCTGCTCTTGTGTCATAGTCCACGATAATTGCCAGAGGGTTGGATTTTCATTAGTAACTTTGAATGAAAAGAGTAATGTGAAAACAACAACAATGGCTGTTGTTGACATTGATAATGTTGCAATGGAATGGAAAGTCTGTTGTCGATATAATTTAATATCCTGCAACCAAATTGTATGATGGCGATAAAAGCCATAAGCGGGTGTTGTTGATTAATCACCGCGTGTGTTTAATAGGCTGTAGGGCGAATGGAGCAAAGAAGGACTTTAACGAGTTTAAATTGAATACGGTTGTTGCCATATTGTGTTGTTATTATCTATTGGTTATTGCTGATTTATTTTACGAGGTATGTGAAACAATTTCGATATCTTTTTACTGAATGTATTTGCCACAATAAATAAATATGTTTTGAGAAAATATGTTGGTAATTTTGTATTTAAAATTGTACCCACAGTTGATCAAATATACAACAAATATAAGGAGAAATTTTAAGTGGTTGTAACAAACACTTAGGGTGTGGTTCATGATAATTTAACATAGGTTTATTACAGGTTTAGTAAGGTGGTAGACAAAAAATTTTATTGATAATCCAAAAATACCTCTTTTAGATGCTCTGTAAGATTACAATTTTTATTAATCGATTTGTCCTTCTATAAAGCGATTTCAGCCGAACATTCACAAAAATATTTGGAGGTTTTTTTTAATATTTTTCTGTCTTACTACCGAAATTATTATAATTTTACCCTTACTTATCCATTTTTCAGTTTCAAAAGTAAAAATAAATATAACTCACATAAAGCTGTGATTTCGATTAAGCTTTTATTTTATTATTTTGCTTAGATCTTAGACGTATAAAAATTGTATCGACAGGCAACCATCAAGGTCGACGCAGAAAAAGACGGTTAAAATCCTGTTGGTTCTATTGATATCTACAGCGTCTAAAACCAACTTAAAAAGTGCGACTCTGTAGACTCAACGGTTTATCCATTTTTCGGTTTCAAAAATAGAGCTAAATGAAACACACATAAGGCTCTGATTTGGATAAAACTTCATTATAATGTTTGGATCTTGCAATTATGTACGAAATACAATGTTATTTAAATAATCGCCTCTGGATTGGTTGCAGAAATGGCGGTAGTTTTCGAAAACTGCCTTGCTTTTTTCTGGCGTTATCTTGGTGATAACTTGACGAATGTTGGTTTTCTAATGCTCCAACGTTTGGACATTATCCGCGTAAACACGATCTTTGACGTAGCCCCACAATAAATTCTAACTGCTTCAATCGCCAATCTTGTTGGCCAATTGACGTTGCCAAAACGTGAAATTACGCTTTCTGGAAACCTAATAAACTTAAAATCGGTCGTGTTGTGTGGCTCGTCCCACTGTCTTGTTGAAATCACATATCGTCCAGTTCATAATCTTTAATTGCCCGTCGAAAAAGTCAGTTATTATATGGCCATAGCACTCTGAATTGACGGCTACGCTTCCTCTGGCGAAAAAATACGACCCAATGACACCTTCAGACTATAATGCGCACCAAACAGTCACTTTTTCCGGATGCAGTGGATTTTTCCACAATTATTTCTGAGTTCTTTGAGCCCCATTTTCGAGAATTTTGCTTGTTGAATTAACCACTGAGTGAGAAATAAAATGTTCGAAATATCAGCATAGAAGGCCTGTTGATATAGCACCCAATCAGCATATCCACGGCTTTGTGAGTGGTCAGCCGGCTTTAATTGTTGCGTGAGTTGGACTCTATGTGGATGCAGGTGCAAAATCTAGATGCAAAATACGCCATAGTGAGCCGCAAGATAGGCCCAATTGCTGATAACGCCGTGAAATCGATAAATTCGGATTAACCGCCACACTCTCACCAACGGAAGAAACATTTTCGGCAGTGCGTACATTACGATGATGCACAGGCCTGACCACATCTGTAACGCTTCCAGTTTCTCAAAATTTCTTTATAATCTTGCCAGTTCCTTACACAGTAGGTCCATTATGATGACCATAACCACCCCGTAATGCACAAAAAGTGCTCACGTTTGAATCACCACTTATGTAGCAAGTCTTAACTATTTCTACGCATTCTTCGGTTGTTAAACAATCCATATTCGTAAATGGCAAACTTTTCTCTAAACAAATAATACTTCAGATGACAGATATTTAACAACTGACTGGCTGTTTTGATAACCCTGAAAATCGATAGCCATGGAATGCATCTATGCAATCACTGTATTTGTTAATTTTAATTGTTATCAAAATGTTCATCAAAACTATTTTTTATTTATATGGTAACGAATAAAAATCAAAATAAAGAAACAGCTTGCCATTACTCGGCTTTTACATCTATTTACCTTTTACATCTATTTACCTTTTACATCTATTTAATTTATTGGAAATTATAATTTTCTCTCCATATACTTTCCAAATTTATTATCAATCGTTAAAGTCGTTAACTGTTTTATTACCCTGTTGTTTGAAAATTCCTATTAGGCAACATACAAATTTGAATAATGTGTTTAATTATTCGGTATATCTGTTCCTGTTTACTTTACAACTAAACGGTGTTGAAAAGTTTAAGAACATAACAAAAGTGCGTTTTTGTCCAGTATTTAAAGTACCCTTTATGAATTTGTTTCTTATGAAACCTTCAATAAATGCTAAATTGATCAATAATAAAATATACTTTATTGTCAGTGTTTAGGCTCTTAATTACAAAAAATGAATATTAAACATTAAATGAATGTCAGAAATAAAATTATGGAATTAAATGACTGTTCACGCAAAGAGATTTTAAAATGCCTGTTGACGTTAGGACATAAAATGTAAAAAAAAAAAATATCTTTCCAAAATGTCACCTCTTGATGATGTAAAAAATATTCAATTTATATTAAGCGGTAATATTGAATATTGAGTCTTAGAAATATTTTTTAACTTGGTAGCATTATGACAGACATTTTTGTCAATTTTCGTTTCATACATGTCATTAGTGTTTGAGCTATGCTCTGTTTTATACGGCGCAAAAAGTACTTTCGGAGATATTTACAATGTGTGATTTTGTTGAGCAAAAAACTTGCATTACATTTTGTTTGCTAAACATTTAGAATGTTGCAGAGAGCCTTCAGTGAACGAAAGTTGGCAGAAGGAAATGTTTACTAGAGGCATATACAGCTAAAAGAATGCCGAGAAGTTGTTGAATATGAACCGCGCAACGGACGATCATCTTTTGACGATGAAATTTGGTGTTCAAACCTCACCGATTAACAATTAAGGACCTTGCTGATGATGTTGGCATTTGGTCGCCTTTATTTTAAATGATATTTTGGGTCTCAGAAATGTTGCATTTTGGTATTAGTACCAAATTTTTGTATTAATTTTGTTTACTTCGCAATGCATTGGCTCTTTGTGAATTCAACTAACATTCAACTAATGCCGTTAAACAACCAATATTTTCGACTGATTTAGCAACGTACGATTATTGGCTATTTCCCAAAGGAACCCTTTTGTGTCGATTCAAGAGATTAAAAGCGATTCGTAGAGCTCTCTCAAGGCCATATTTCTATAGGTTGATTTTTTAATCGTAGTTTCCTTTTTTTTTAAATCGAACAAAACACTGACATTTGCATCATATATTAAAATTTTTTATTGAAATCGATAAATTGGTAATTTCATGTAAATGTTGTCCACGGCTCCGTCTCAAAATGTCCATTCCGAAGGTCCAATTTTTCGTCACTTTTTCGAGCATTCCGGCCTGTATTCCACGAATAACTCGAGTTATGTTATCCTGTAAGCTTTCAATACTGTTCGGCTTGTCCACATAGACTAACGACTTAACATAACCCCACAAGAAATAATCAAGAGGCGTTAAATCGCAAGGTCTTGGGGGCCAACTCACAGGGCCAAATCGAGAAATAAGCTGCTCACCAAATTCATCCCTCAACATATCCATTGTTTCATGAGCAGCGTGGTATGTTGCTCCGTCCTGATGAAACCACATGTCAACCAAGTTCAACTCAGCCAATTGGGGCAAAAAAAAAAAAACAATTCCTTGTGGTTGAGTAACACATGTCCAATCGCTGAGAACAACGACGAATTAACACTGGTCGCTACGGCTGCAATATTTCCTTCGGTACGCACTCTTCGCATGTGAATCGATGGTTTTATGTCCAACAAAGTAAATTTGGTGCGAAATTTGGAAATAACAGCACGAATTGTTGATTTAGCAGGTCGATTATGACGACCACACATTTGCCACAGAGCACGAATTTTGATAATAAATTTCAACGATTTGCAATCGATGTTCGTTTGTTAGTCTTTCTTTCACTTTTCACTTTGACAGATGACGCTTGGACGCCATTACCGAGCAGTGCTGCCAACCTGACAAACTTATATCTTAAAAAATCACCCTGTATTTGATATGTTTCGAGAACAGCAAAAAAAATATTGGTATAAATATTGGTATAAGCAAAGTGTTTTATTTGAGCCGATGAAGTATATTTGGGCGAATAAATAAAAATTTTCGAAAAAAAGAAGAATAAAAAATTATCTTACTTTCTGTACATTTTTTAGTAAAATTTTTAAGTAGCATTTTGAATTTGGCTACATTTCTCGCAATTATTAACAACGAGAAATAAAAAGTCGAAATAGAACCACTAGTAAAACACGTTTTTTGCCATTGCCTATGGATTTGCGAGATCACAAAAATATCGATGTTTACTTAAAAAATAATTTGGTTCAAAATCTTGTTAGCGGCATTACCCTACATTCGTCCAGACTCTGTTTAAATCAATATATTCAAAACAGCACTGTTTCCCCCTGCCTCTAGGTCTCGTATTTCCGTTAAGCAATATTGCAGTTTATTTTCAGTTGGCACTTTTTTATTTGAAACTTTTCGTTTGCATTTGAAATAAAAGTTTTCTTCACAAGCTATTCTTCTGAAGTTACCTAGCAATTCTAGTATTACGAGATTTTTCGAAATTTCCGGCATTTTCAGATGCTGATGATCGGTGATAGTTAAAGTTATGAAAGCTTTCTTTAAATATATGTGCATTAATGTTTTAGCTTAAATTTTATTTGCGTCCTATTCTATTTGTATTTGAAATTATATGCAGCAAGTAAAGTGCATCCGAGGAAGCAGAAATTCACCACAATTTTTGAAGCAAAGTGCTGAAAATTTTCGTAATTACCAATGAATTTAGCATAAGTTTTGTCATAGGAAAGAAGCAGTTTTTTAAGACGTGTCTTCTTTACTTTTTTATAAGAGCTATTACATCAATGAAAAATTAGTCACTTTTGTAGTGCCCTTTGGTATATTAGGAATGATAACATATACAAGGATTTAAACATTCGTTATATTTCCGAGGAAATAAGAAAATTAAGCAGGTCATACATATTGAAGTTGTCCTTTCATTCAAATCCACTCCCTCAAAACCTTCAACATTTTCCCGGCCATATCCGGCTAAGAAGAAAAGACATGCTAGACTTGGTCCGGTGATACAAAATTCGGCTTTCCAAAAAAAAAAAAAAAACAATGGCAATGGCAGGATGCTTTAGTTGAAGATAGGATAAAGATGTGAATACCTACTGTGAATTTCAAAAGAAGATTCAATACAGGAAAATGAATAGAAAAAAAAAACTTTTTCATTCAACCGAAAAAATTCTGTTTTTGTATCGGAGTTTTCAGACCGATTATTATGTGGTAGCTAAATCCAAACAAATTAACAGTACTAAAGCGTAATTAAATTGGCCTAAACTTTAATATTTTAGCCATGATTTTAAGATTATATACATATTTGAATTTACCATTGAATTTATATTAAAATGAACCTTTTTTTGTACATTAAAATGTACATTTGTAAGAATATTATTGTGAATGAACTCAAATTTTTGCCCTTGAAGTGTTACATAACTCCATTGAGTGAAAATAAGTGTACTAAATGTAACTGAATTCTGAATTGTAACATATAAAATTAACTGTTGTCGAAAGTTTTGTAATAAGAAAAAATCACTTACAAGAACAGATTTCAACTAGTAAGCACAACTCGTTGCTTGAAAAAACATCCTCTGAATTGACACTAATTCTAACTCTCATCTTTTATTTATCGCGACTTGTAATTTCTGCACGATCAATTTGATTACATATAATTTCACATGACATTATATGATCCAAATTACAAGTTCCAATTTTCAGTTCTCTAGTAGAAACCAACTGTGAAATTGGTCCTCCTAAAGATCATCGCTATTGAATAATTTGCAATACAGTCCAACATTTTAATTCCACAAATACAACGAGAGAGGTATCAAATTGATTAGAGGACTCCCCGCTACTCCCCCTGCCATCATATCAATTATCTCTATCGATCTATCACCACCTCTGTACAAAATTTATTTAGAATATATGTGCTTCTTTGGAAACGATAAACAGGCACATATTGCATTTTTGGAAGTGATGAAAATGTTATTCTTTTTGAATGACCTCCAGTTTTTTTTTACATTCCTTTGTTATCCACATCACCGCATTTATATAGTTTTGAAGATTGTGACAGATAGACTTTCAAAAAGGATTAATTCTTTTTTCCGATTAGGGAGTTTGAATAGGTAAATTTTAATTCCTAATTCTTATAGTACTCTCTAACTATTATTCACTAAGTAGCCCCTTTAAGGAATTTCTCAAGCAGCTCACCTCTGTCGGGCCTTTGTATCACACTAATAGTTTTGGTCGGCACCAACACTAAGATCGAATGCGCGGGCATAATAAGACTCTCATCTTCAACATCAGAGTGGTGCACCTTAATGGTGCTAAAGTAAGAAGAAACATTAGTAAAAAGATATATTAGGAAACTATGATTTTGATATTACACTACACGCAACTTGCATGGAATATTAAACACAAGTCCGACAACCATACTATCTTCTTAAAAATTTGTTCGGCGAAGTTATCGTGGTTTGCTTTCGCATCACAGCGCTTAACATTTACAGCAAAAAATGTTTATGTAAGCTATTAATAAAATAATATTGATATCACAGCGAAAATGTAGACTATTGATAAGAGAACATAGCATTTCATACTGCTAATGTTTTTCCATCCTAAACCAATATAATCAACATAAATAAACCAAAGACCTGATCCAAGTGTACGTGACACCTTGAAATATGTACCCATCGACTGAAGAACATTTCCTAAGTCTGTCTGGTATCCAAAGAATAGGCACAACTTAGCGTTAGGCTGCAATATCGCAATGTACTCGTATAACCGCCACTTCCCTATTTTAATCCCAATGTAGTGATAAGCATAACCTTCACATAGTCACACACATAGGAATACGCACATGTGCTACACTGAAGCTATATAAAAACCACAGTCACGCTATCAATCGGTCTTTTACCACACATTATTTTGCCCTCGTACAGAGATCTATTAATTGTTATTTTTATTTTCTCCTTAATATTCGTTAATCTATAATTAATTATAGTTCTTTTATTCCCGACCAATACAATCAAATTGATAGGACGTTGTGTTATTAACAATGAATATTTGTTCACAACGGGCTAACGGGCATTTAACCCCTTTTCGGGCACTAAAATCAATAGTTTATGTGGGTCAACATTTTATTACAAATTCCACATATCGCAGGAAAATTGTATAAACACCGTGCTACTCTATAGGAAATGTCATGTGTATATTAGGGCGGCACTTAACTAGTATTTCATCTAAGATTGTCATTGTGTAATGTGAAAATTACAGGCTGTAGACAGCGTCGTTTCAGAAAACTATTGTCGTTGCTTTCAATGGCTGTCGAATAGAAGCAGAAGTTTTGTTAAGAAATATAATTACGAAAAAAGCGGTATTAAATTGGTGTTTATTATAGTACTACTACCGAATTTAGTTCAGGAGGTTGAGGGTTTATAGTAGCAATTGCAATACAAGAGTTTTCCCTTTAACATAGGGACAGTAATCAGAAATCCACTATTTTTCAATAGATGGGTTTAGTAATCAGTATCTCGCCTTGTACAAGAGCAATCGGGTTGCGATAGATGGCGTTAGGAAGATAAGACTTCGCACTCGAAAAACTACACTCAGACGGTTTTGTGATTGCTTGATTTGGTATTGTTTGAGCGCGCATAAAATCAAAAATACGCCATATTTTACAGTTTTTCTTCGATAAAGGCGAAAACACATCTGAAAACGTAAATAGTGTTTATGGTCCTGATAATGCAACAGACAATCATACGCATTTTTAGTTTCATTGATTGAGTTACGAGAATTTCGATGTCAATCATTAAACTCACTGTTATGAAAGTACTGTTTCGACTGCCCAAAAGTTAAACATAGCACAAAAATCTTTTGAAACCACTTACATAATACTGGATACAAAGAGATGCCCAATGTATGTATAGGTAAGGCAGGAAAACTTCACGGACCCAATTTCCATCTGCTAGTCGCTGCTGAATCGAAACAAAATTAACTCATTTCTGAAGGGCATAAGATTGTTAAAGTGGGTCGTGGTCGAATTGCGGTGATGCGGCGCCTGGATGACGGTCAGGAAGGTTTTACTATATTTAGTGGGCTGGCAGGAAATTATTTACTGTAAGTTGCCTTTAATGGACCGTCAGAAGAAAGTAATCGTCCAGTAGCGTTCAGCTTTGATCAATAGAAGAGAAATTGTGTTCCATCAGATTGCGCCAGGTCCAACACATTAGTAGTGGTTCGTCAGAAACTCCTTAAGCTTGGTTGGCAGGTTCTTATGCATCCAGCATATAGTCCGGATCTGGTACCAAGTGGTTACTACTTGTTTTTGTCAATGGCGAACGATTTTGTAAGTGACAAATTCGTTTTAAGAGAGGCTTTTGAAAATCAACTGTTCCAGTTTTTTACCAACGGGGGCAATAATTTGTATAAGAGAGGCACAATGGAATTGCCTGCAAAATTACAATAAGTTATTGAAAAAAACGATGCATATTTGACCCAAATCGGATCATTCTAACTATACTAAATTAAGACTTTAATTTCGTGCAAAAATAATGTGTTCGTTATACTACACTTCATATGTAGAGGATATTTTCACACCCAGAATTGGCAAACCTAATAATAATAGGCACCCAAGGTATACGTGGTGATTAGAATATACATTATTTTCTATTATATGTCACACGTAAAACATAATTCAAAGCGCTTCGGTTATCTGTGTTTCTTTTCCATTTCGCCACACCAAGTTCAGCCAGTTCTTCCAGTGGAGTGTGGACCGCCCTTTGATGCACTTTCCATCAAATGCGTTTTCATAGGCTTTTCATGCTGCAGTGTTTGGGCCCATTAGTATAGCAATGTAATCGTGGCCATATCGAAATGTGTATATATAGCATATAGCACATGGTTCATATGACGCTGATATTCTTCATTAATAGTGGTAGGTCTATATATTTTCAGCAGTATTCTTCTTCGGAAGACTCACAGAACTGGTTCATTATGCATCATACAACAAGACAGATGAATTCTTTCATCAATCCATAGTTATAGCAGTCAGCGTCCCAACAAACGAGTAGATTCTTTGTTCGTCGGAACAAATAACCTTATTTTGTCCAGATTTATTTTGTTACTAGGATTTTCGATTTTGCGTATGGATTTTGTTGATAGCAGCTGTGTTTGTGTCAACTTTGCTCATAATCATCTATAACAGCATGTTGAAGAGTTCGCATAGTAGGCTGCCGCCTGATATAAATTGTCGTTTGATGTAAAGTGACTCACAATTTTCGCTGGTTGCCCTATTTCGTTGAAGACTTCGTATCAGTCAGTGACATGTCAGTGTGAATATCAAACTCGAACATAGCCTCATGGACGGTCGAACGTAGCTCTTTAGTCAACAAAAAGGTAGTTTATGTGAATCGTGTTTATCTGGGAACTTGCAGTAGTGTGAATATCTGGTCAGTTATTGGTTTACCAGGTTTAAATGCGCACTGATTAGTCCTAGATGGGTTAGTTAGAATAGGCTTCAGTCTTTTACACTCCATGGAATCTTATAAGCGATCGGTGAAAAAGTGATCCCACTATCATCGACGCACGCTCTAAGATAACATATTTTGAACACATATTTAAATTCCAATTGTCGGTCACATATTTCTTGGGCCAAATCATTCAACTTTATTGGCTTGAAAGTTTCTTTCGAAATCGTTATGCAACAGCAATGTAGATATAGATTATCCTTGCATAAATGAGAAAGACTAAGCAGCGACGCATATTCATTCTTGACTACGACAATGCTGCCCCTCATACAGTGGAAGTACCAATTCATCGAGGAGGTAGAAGTTGATACATCCAAAGTGGATGTATAATATGTAGACGTACTCATATGTAGATTTCTTAAATACAGTTTAAAAAAAAAAACTATCAATATTTCATACGTAAGCAATTAGTACCGATCATTATAGAATATATTTAAGTAAACCTTTTTAACAATTACACAACCAAGAAGCGTTGATGGTTATTACCCAAATGCAGGCGTTGTGGCCCCAAGTGACCTGGTTGGCAGATTCAAATCTATCCATACCATCGGCCTTTGGCAAGTTACTAGGGCTAATCCCACTGAGCAGAATGTGCATATCTGTAAATAATTTCGGTACATTTAGGGGCAATCAATTCAGCTTTCAAAAAAGTCCACTAGACATATCATGCATTAACGGAACCAGCAACTCACATCTCTAGGATATTGAACATACTCTATGTAATCGTAGAGACTAGCATGGACTTTCCTAGGATCTTCGATTTCGTTTTGCTTGACGTGATTGTGGTTACACTTTGGTCGATAGCGTTCTATGGGAAATTGTGTAGTAAGATAAATCCACAGGTTACGTATGTTAAAGTGAGTTCCGAACATAAATATCGGTGGACAGATCCCAAAACTGAAGTTTAGGCCATTAAATGATGATTTGCAAAACATTTAATCTCTGGGTAGAGCGATTTATGGGATGCATCCTTTCACAATTTCCAATTATCCACTTTTTTTGTGTAAAGACTCCTTCTATAGCTTTTAAATTCCATCTAATTATGATCGTAGTTTATGCCAAGGTCAGTTAACGAGATATATAGCCAAAAAACAAGTACCACTGCATCCAAAAAGTAGGACCAGTTTTTGTTTTTCAAAAAATTTTTATTTATTCTTTCAAGTCTCATCGCCTTTAAAGTATTCTCTCCAGACTGAATATATGTATGCCAACGTTTTTCCTCGATGTATGCCAAACAGTTATCTTTCGGTATTGCATTCAGGGCGCGTCACGATTCACGCTGAATCCTTTCAATCGACCTTATACGGTTTCAGGGAGCGTTTTTGAATTTAGTACATTGCCAGAAGTCAGACGATCAGACTTTGGCGTGATCTTGTCTTGCTTTACCCTTGGCACGATATCCATTAGTTAACTTTTGCTTCCGGTTCTTAAGCATGAATCCAAGTATTATATCCATAGTAACACGTTTTATGGTGTGTTAGTAGTTGGAAACCATCAGATTTTAAAGTGTGTGTCTTTTCGTAAAAATTAAATGTTTTTGTACCAATCCAAAATTGAGTTTAAAATGCCGACATTACCAGTAAGGCCTCTAATCGTTAACCGCTTTTCATTTTCAGTTCTGTCTCGGCCTATTCTCAACAGTTTATTTTCGAAAAGTTTGTTCACCGGAGACTTCCTGTAATATTCCAAACGCTCCCACAGGAGAAGTTCTATTTCGTAAACAAAATTTAATGAAACTTCTTTGCTCAACAAAAACGCGCACAGTAAAAGTCGCCGAAATCTTTTTTCGGAGTGGGAAATTGATGTATTGACTACATCTGAATCTAATATAATGTAATGTTTTGAAGGACGTTATACGTTTTTTTATGCCTTTTATAACTTTGCGTACATATTGTAATGTTATATTTATATTATTTTATATTTCAAATCTGTGCTTCGCTACCTTTTGTTGCATGGTACTTCGACAACTTTGAGCTTTAGAGGAACACAAAAATGGTCTGGAGAATACTCTACTACGTGCGTTTTTTATCCTGTTCATTTTTCAAAATTTTAAAAACAAAGAAGGATAGATATTTTGATACATGTAGCCTACTGCGTGATCGATGATTTATAAATTTGAAATGCTGTTGAGATGTCTGCTTAGACCAATGAGTTCAAATAACCTATAAATCTTATTTAAATAATTTTTACTACAGTTTAAATAGTTCAACGCCGCATTTACGTTCCACCCTAATGCATGTGATTGATGATATTTATATGTATTATATGTTTATATATGTGTGCTGTCACCGGTACTTACTGTAAATTCTGGTGGGTTTGGTAGTGTTGGACCAAATGGCGGCACATTCTCATCGCAAAATATAGCTAGGCGATAAGTTTGGCCACGTTTTGTGACGACCGCAAAAATATCTAAAATGAAATTGTGAAAAATTTATATTAATTATGTATAAAAATTTAATATAATTATATTTGACCACATAGGGGTCGAACATTAGAACATTAAATTACTAGTCACAATGACATAGACACAAACGGCAGCTTTTTAATATATATCAGCGTCGATATCTTTGATATCTCGCGCAGAAAATTCCACTGCTAATTAATTTGTTTGGCCTTTTGAAAATGTGTAGTTGTAGTGTAGTTATGGATTAATAACTTACGCGTAAATTGGCTTTTTATCCACGTAGGATCAAACATTGTGGGCAAAACGGTATCCACATTTGGTGTATTACTTTGATCTATGAATACTATGTTTACAATATCATTGCCAATATGACGTTTGCGTTCGACCTGCAGAAAAGATAATTTTTGAGAAATTTGTTGTTTGTAAGTATGAAAAACACATATTGCAATTACAAATTACATCATTAAAAACTAAAACATTAACTAAGAAATTGAAAAAATATTGAACATGTTGGATAATCCTAACCTCCTTAACATACGTATGACACAAGCGGCATTTTTCTGTTTCCTTTTGTAGTATGTGAGTGTAATTTCTCTAAGTGTATATTCTAGAAAGATCATCATAGCCGCTTCCAAAACATTCAAGTATGTTGTATGTGATCTCTTTCCCTCTTTATCTGTGGGAGGAACTTTTCTAGAATTACGTATACGACAGTAAGTTATGTTTGTCCCTCCTCTCACTCTCATTATATAGTCTATTGTTATCTCCTTTTCACTTGTTATGTAAATAAGAACATTCTAGAATTAAGTCTATGTTATACAACACTATTCTGTAAATATGTTTGGCTTTATTGCCCCATTATGTAAATATGTGTTCTCCCTGAAATCTTGTAGCATTTTCTAGAATAAGTAATTTTAGTATAAATAGAGCAATCTTGTACGTTTTGAGAAATTAATAAAGTTGACGTTGATGTGGAAAAATAATTGAATTGAGGCACATACTTTTACAAACGATCCCTGTGAAAACACAAGGATAATTTTTAACAAATTAAAGCTACGATAGCGATCACAAAACAAGCCGATCTGCCAGTGGTTTGAAAAAAAAAAATATTTTGGTGAAAAGTGGGAACCACCACGTCCTTTAGTATTTTTATTTGAGCCACCAAAATTAAACGATCTCAGTTACTTTATGAACATGGAAAAAGTTGGTAACCTATATGTAAATCAATGTTTCCATTTAAAAGGTCTCAATCCAACCAATATTAATGCCGGACTAGATTCTAACCTGAGGGAAGTCTGCTCCTTCGTTTACAACTGTAAAATATTGGATAGCAGAGTTTAAACGAGGCCGTACGAGCTTCAAAGACGAACACCGTAGTGATCGAATAATTGAGGTGTCTACACCAGATACGGCTAGGAAAATCCATAAAATGGAATGAAGCTGCGTCAGCTAGCTCATGATAGGCGTTTCGGAAAGTGCTATACATCGTGGTAAAATATTTTACGACAATGAAGAGGTGAAGTCTGTGGTTGATGGCTATTTTTAAGGAGTTTGATAGTTCTTACTATAATATAAACAGGGTATAGAAGTTATTGAGTATCCCTGAGAAAAGTGTGTGGAGCTAAAAGGGGATTATGTTGAAAATAAAGAAAAATTTTCCCAACTTTTTTGTATTTTCTTTGTTAGATCGGCATATACGAGGGCGGTCCCAAATCTTGTATGCGTGAAAGTTAATTAGGGTTGAATCATCCAACCGTTTATATACGGCTGGCGCACCAGTTGTGCTACAATAAGAAATTCAAATAGCTGTTTGTATTTAATTTACGTTTTTTCTTTTATTGTATATTGAATATTGTATATTGGGTTTGAATGTGATAGACCGTGAATAATCTCCGTACTAATTTACGTATATGCGACACCAGATCAGAAAATTGTTCATTGTGGGATCAACTCAATTATTGTTTTAGTCAAATTGAATTTAGTCAAATTCATTGGTTTCATTTTATACACTTCTTGCTTGACATAACCCCATAAAAAAGTCTGGTGCAGTCAGGTCAGGTGACCTTCAGGGTCAGTGGAAAGGGGAGTTTCTGAATATTAATTTGTTTGGGAGTTTTTGTTCGGGAGTTTGCAGTTGCTGTATCTTGCCGGAACCAAATGCCGTTGTAACTGGTACGTCTTCGGCGCAGTTCTGGGTAAAAAAAAACTCATTTAACATCTTTTAATAACGATTCCTATTGCCATTGACATTGTGTTTGTAGCACGATTCATGCGCCACCCTGTATTACTCAACAGACTGCATAGTGAAAGTTGCCATTATAACATCTTCTGAACCCGAGGTGGCAGTGCCTCGAATATGCCTTATAAGTAAATAACTTCAGAGAACTAGTTACATCGATTCTGAGATATCCTAAAATCTATTTTTAGAATTAAAAGTTTACAATTTTTCTATACCTTTAGAAATAAAAGTTTACAAAACTTTGCTTTTTAGTTTTCATTACTTTACGAAACTTGACGAAAAACTGATTTAAGAAGTAGTTTTAGTTATTTTAAAATTCATAAATTTGAAATAACAGTTGTGGGTAGAAATTCCAAATTTGGCTAAGCCCATTTCGGCAAGGCAATAAATAGCCAAAAATGTCAATAAGATTAGATAGATCGAATTTTTTTGCTAATTCACTTGAGAAGTAATTATCAATATAAAGAGGTGGACCAGCTATTGGGTTGGTAAGAAATCCGTTGTGGAAATTTCTCCGCTACAGATGACCATCTAAGCAGTTGATCAAATGAAATTGAAGAGTACAAAATTAAAGCAGCTGTAGAGCCGAACCAAAATGTTTCTCTTAGAGAAGTTCCAGAAAGAAACTGAAAGATTAGCACTTGACCATCGAAAACCATTTGAAACGGCTTGAAAGCGTCAAAAAACTTGATATTTGGGTTCCGTACGACCTAAAGGATGTCCACTTAACAAAAAGGATGAACACTTGTGATTTATTGATTATATGCAAGGAAAATGATTACTTTTAGAAACTCATTTTTAGAGGAGACGAAAAATAAATTTTTTACAATGAAACCAACCGAAAGAGAACAAGAGAGAATAAGATGAATGTGCTCAAATATCATCAAATTTTGAAGTGTTCTAAAAAGGTTGCATTGTGAATTTAGTCCAGTTATACTTTTCTTTATTTGCAAGGATACCAACTATAAATTCTGAGGGGTATTACCAGTACTAAAAGAAAAAGAGGTCTGCACTGGTAAATCCTGAAATCATAATTTTTCACAACGACAACTATGTGCTGATTTTGCATAAAATAATGGGAAGTGATCCATCCTCTCTTCAGCTTCATCCGCCTTATAGTCTTGATCTGATATCTAGGAATTTTCGTTTATTCTGGAATCTGCGAACAACAACAGAGATGAAAAGCAAAAAACCAAACTATTTCAGTATTTTACTTTGAACTACCAGCCATTTTTCCAACCTGGGGACAAAAAGTTACCTTAATGACGCAGAAGATCATTAAACATAATTCCATTTTTATTGCGATTTAATTTAATTATTTAAAAAAGTTTAAATATAATTTGATCAAACCGAGAAGGAATTATTTTCTAGGAAACCTGTATATCTTTTGAAAAAGCAGTTCAAAGAAACCAATGGGAAAACGTACAGACATAATCGAAATGCTCATAAATCAACAAAAATGTTTGCATTAAAAACCGATAACAAAGGTTTGTGTTGCTAAAACACTTTTAAGTCTGTACAAATTTAATGCTTAACTCAGCTTAACTGCGATAACTACTTTTTTGGTTTTGGAAGACTGAAGTTTAAATTGTTAAGAAGTTGATATTTCGTTATATTGTAAATTTTTTCTTGTTCTCAAAATGTAAGACTTATTAAGACATTTGTTTCTTTCTTTTCAGGTAAGTTCCTGAATTGATCATATAATATTAAGCAACAACTATGGTAAGTGTAGTATATAGAAAGCTTGGCGCTGGATAGAAGGATGGATGGGTGAAACATAGTCAAATTATTCGAGCTATTTATATATAATCCGAATATGTATTCAAATCTACGACATATCTAGTGTAGTCATATTAGGAAGGATAGTTTGTTTATTCACTTGACCAGTGCTAGCCGGGAAGATGCGAATCAAGCTATAAGTATTTTGTAATATAAACATATCCCGTAATAGTTAATGGTGAGTTAAACTTGGAGGAGAAGAACTGAATTTCGGAAAATATGTCAGTTTGAATGGGACGTACGAGAAGGGATGGGCCGATATAGCCTGTTTACAATTCCCGGCTATGATCTACCAAAATATTTGGCTGTGCAAAGTTTTGACAAGTTTCATAAAGATGTAGGAACGGTGTCGAGTCTACCACTCAGTCAGCCAGCCAATATTCATTCATAATTTGTAAACCTAATCGATTTTAGACCTAAATTTTTTTTTTATAATACAATGGAGTAAACTAACTTAAAAATTGAATTGAATGTGTTCAAAATGTCTTTCTTGTGTTGAAAATTTATAATTTTAGCAAGATATTAAAAATTTATGCCGGTAAATAGATCAAACAATACCTGAAAAGTCAACACAAATGATAACAATTTGAGTTGTTTGATTTTCATCCAAGTTTGAACTACATTTGAATCTCACTAAATGGTTATTGTGAATATTTTTGGATGCTTTCTTTTTGTTGGGTGAGTGTACTTTGCACTGGGACTTAAATCAAAGTACAGTTTCGGTACCTAAAGATATATACTGCTGTATATATATATATATATATATACAATGTATATTATACACACATATATAAGAAATAAGGGCTTACTATTTAATGTGGGAAATGTGAACAGAAACAGTTTTGATCTTATTTCCCACCCACCACGTACAGTTAGTTAAGAATATTACGGACCACATCTGTGGGCAAAGATTAAAGTAATTTAAGGAGATTATTTTAACGGATATTCTAGGATGAACGACATGTGTTTCTTTCAAAAGGATATACATGTACGTCAGTGTAAACTTAATTCAAAAAACAATATAGTTCCTTTCATAAGATATGACACGTGTTAAAATACGACGGCTCATACGAAAGTTATAAAGATTGTACTATTGTCATATTTAAGTAATAATAATTGGAATTCAACAATTAGTTGAAGTCATTTAGAAGTGATTCAGAGGCTGAAAATAAAAATTAAACGTTAGAGCGCGGAATGCTCCTGCGCTGATCCGCTGCGCTGAATGGATCTCCATAAATATGGCATACAAATGTATTCGTTGCTGTAACATATCTTTGGATTACTAAATTTTAGGCGAAATTTAACGTAGCGACGTGAATCCAAACATGTCCGAACGCCTCTGTCGTGAATTAGCCGTAGCTATCCTTTGAAAACTGCAAATGTTGTCTGCTTTATTATATACTATTGAGGTCGAACTTCACTAGTTATGGCGATCTTTAAAGTAGGTCCCTTTTATCTGGAATCTTCGGTTTTGGTTTTTTAGGCATTTGCAAATTTGGAAAAAAACTCTGTCGTTAGACATTTTTGAGGGCTTCGTTTGCAATTACAAGTAATTTCATTTAATTTGGTATAGTAATTCTACAAGACCCATTAATTTATCTTATAACGTGTATAGGATTCGAGATAGAGGGTAATAACATTAGGGAAACCGGAATGTGAGGCGAACTATTTTGAGCTTTTGCAGTTTCTGAAATTAAACTTCTAATTATCGTTTCTTACAAACAAAGATTTTTGTGTTTCACAGATACCTTCAGTTCTTTTAAAATAGGCCAGATTTTAAAGAAATGTGGAAAACAATTTTGTGCACGTTTCACTGTTTATGGGCTTGTAAAAATAACAATTTAACTTTTGTAGCTACCTCTTGAATCAGAGCAAATCAGTAACTGTGTTTTCAAATGTACTCGCAAGTTGACGTTTACATTGAGACTGTGGAAGCTTAGACAAAATTACAAATTAATTTTTTATTTTAATTTTTTCGCTTCCCAACTTTCAATATTTCATTGTCCGACATCTGAATTATAATTGCTAAACTAAGTTCATTTAAAGATAGAGAAATTTAGCTTGCTAATGAAAAAAATCTATTGAAATTATATATATATTTGATATTTAAAAAAGATATAATTAAAATAGAAATTAGAATTTTTCATTTAATATTAGGAAATGATCTTTTGAGAGTGAAATTTTCTGATTTATATTGAGAAAATATTAACTCTGTTTAATATTAAGAAAACAACAATTGCTGTTTAAATTTTGCAACTTAAAAATTGCAAAGGCAATAACACCTCTTATATTTCCTAAAATCATATTTATTAATTTTTTATTTTTAAATATTATAGAAAATCTGCAAATTAAATTATAATTCTCCCAATATTTTTAATTGTTTTTTTTTTCTTCTCAATATTAAATAGAAAATCTCAACATCAAATATCGTTGTTTTCAGTGTTCCACCAATATTTTTCAATTTCAATGAATAATGTTTTAATGTAAAGTAAAAGATGTTGGTTTTCAATCGGTGATTATAAAATTGAATTTATAATTTTCAATCGGCATTTTCTCATATTTGAGAGAAAATATAGTTTTCCAATTTTTTCTTGAAATTAAATGAAATTCTCAATTTTAATTGATCTTTTCGCAATATTATTTGGAGGGTTTTCATTACGCTGACCTTATCATTCCTTTTGAAATACTGTTTCGACGCTCCATATGATTTTAGATTGGGTCTGTTAAAAACGCGATAGATGCCCAACCCTTCGACTATGAGTCTGATATTGTGCATGAAAATATTTAATTTCAAGTTAAGATGAAAATTGGGCAACATTGATTCCGTAGAAGAAAATAAGACAATACAAGAATTCTAATCACCTCTAGAAAATAGTCGCGATAATAAACAATATCACTATAATCGAAGAAAACTGCCAACACAACCTTTGTTTTCAAGCGACGTTGACCTTTTCCCTGGGCCCTGTTTCACTTTTGGCGCGATATTGAACCTGATTATTCGATTGCTTCCAAATCTACAAATCCGTTACAAATCTCGTCTCTTGTAACAACGATAACCAAAATTTGATAGCCAAAAATCATCCCTTCACAAAAATCATCCCTTTTTGAAAAAAGTTAATGTCGTCTCTTCTCCTAAATACGTTTTGAAATGGAGTTGACTGATCCATTTGAAATGTCGTCATCATTAATAAAATTCCTAATTGTTAACCGAAGTGTTGTGAACACTAAATTTTGAATTTATTGGTTGTAACTTTCATCGGCGGAGGTCGGTCTACACTAAACGATTTATGCTGGTTGTAAACATTTCTTTGCGACAGTCAGGTCATTGAATGCTTTTTGCACCATTTTAAATTTTTCAGAAAATTATCAGCAGAAATTCTGTTGTAGTTCAACATCTTTGCTCAACAAAATCATACATTGTAAAAAGTCCCTTTTTGTGTCGCATTGAACTGATGTCATTTATAATGTGGAATTTGGCCCAGGCGTCTGTTATAGCACTATCAACTACGAAAAATTAGATTTATTATAACCGTATAATTTTAGAGAGAATTTTTTGGGTACTGTAATATAATATATGTGCGATAAGGGAATGTTTCTTATGTGGGTATAAGCCGGTGCGTCGCTATCTGCATTATAGAAATCAGATGTTGGAAATCGTCGAAATCGCTCCAGTGTAAACAAAACTTGTCCAACCAAGAATTGAAATTGTCCATGTCAACTGCCTGTGGGATTTTGTACATTCTTTTTTTAAATAATAGATAGAATAGATATGGGAAAAAGTCATCATAGTCATATTTGCTTAGGGTACCGTCCTAAATGTGGAAGTGGTAATGAATTTTTACTAGGAAACCTTATGAAAAACTGACATTTTCCGGAGTTTTGGTTACATTTTTACCATTTATTATTTAGACAAGAACAAAGTACTGTAGTAGTTGAAAGATTTGGCAAGAAACTACTTCAAATTAGGGCCAAGTTATTTATATAGGTTTCATTGGAAAACTTGATGAGCATATAAATATAGGGCGATTTTTTAAAATTTAAGTTTTCAGGTCGGCAGCGCCGGTTGGTAATGGCGTCTAAACGTCATATGCCAAAGTGAAAAGTGTACAGTATACTCTGCCATTTCATCATGGAAAAATTAACAAACGAGCGACGATTGCAAATCGTTGAAATTTATTATCAAAATTGGTGCTCTGTATCAAATTTACTTTGTTGGACATAAAACCATCGACTCGAGTGCGTAGAGTGCGTACCGAAGAAAATATTGCAGCCGTAGCGACCAGTGTTAATGACGATCGTGAAATGTCAATTCGTCGCCGTTCTCAAGGATTGGGCATGTGTTATTAACCACAAGGAATTTTTTTTTTTGCCCCAATTGGCTGAGTTGAACTTAGTTGACATGTGGTTTCATCAGGACGGTGCAACATGCCACACTGCTCGTGAAACAATAGATATGTTGAGGAATGAATTTGGAGAGCAGCTTATCTCTCGATTTGGCCCTGTGAGTTGGCCCCCAAGATCTTGCGATTTAACGCCTCTTGATTATTTCTTGTGGGGTTATCTCAAGTCTTTAGTCTATGTGGACAAACCGAACACTCTTGAAGCCTTACAGGATACCATAACACGCGTTGTTCGTGGAACATAGGCCGAAATGCTCGAAAAAGTGACGAAAAATTGGGCCTTCCGAATGGACATTTTCAGACAACATTTACATGAAATTATCTTTAAAAATTAAATGACAAAGACCAATTTATCGATTCCAATAAAAAATTGCAATATATGACGCAAATTTGAGTGTTTTATTCGATAAAAAAAAAAAAAAAAAAAAAAAAAAAACGAATTAAAAATCACCCTATATAAAATGCAAGACATTTTCGTCGCACCCACTTATATTGCCATGAAGGGCTAGATTGTATTTTGAAATTTAAAGGCTAATATATCTTGATTGCTATCCAGTATAAACATTGTGAAAAAAGTTTTGAAATCTGTACGTTATGGCCTTACTATGTGTACAAGTAAATGCCAAAATATCACAAACTTGTAAAAAATTGCATGAATCTACAGACGAACTCTTGTATTGCCATAAGATCTTAAGTCACAAGATTTTCTTTCCCTGTGTCTACGTTTCCCTTTTAGCTATTGTTCACACACTTTATTTTCCATCTAATCTTACTTAATGAAGTAAAATAGCAAAAATAAGGACCCTAAAATGGATTTAAATGACATCTATTTTTTATCACCTCTTTATAACTTTATAACTCACCTGTTGTCGATTGTCCTTGGAAAAGGGCAAAAGTGTTGAAACATGAAACATAATTTCATGACCCTCGTGCAGGGTATACACAGAATATTTTCCAGTCATATCACCTAAATAAAAAAAGAAAAAAAATATAGCATTAAAAGCAGATATATACTAAAGCGCAGACCTCAATGGCCATCACGTATTCTTGCAACGGTCCATTGTCCCGCACCCACACTCTACAGTGATGCTAACCACAGGAAAATTACACTTAAAATTGTGAGTGTTAATAAAATAAGATGGGAACGTTGCTGATGTTCCAGTAGAGGGAGAAGGGGAGGCGCTAATAACATTTTTCTATGGACAAGAACGAGCCGAAGACAAATGTCTTCTCCACAAGTGTTGTACGAAACCACCACAATAGCGATGTAGACTTCAACGTTGAGCTTATAAATGTGGGTGCGGAAGAACCAATTCAAGTTTTATGATTGCTATGATGAAAGACTATTTAAAAATTTAATTGATGAGAGAAAAAAATACCCAAGTCAAGATAATGGACTGGAGGAAACTTATTTTAAATTTATGCTAAATTTTTTTTTTTTGTTTTCCTTAAAGATGTAAATTTGTTTCTTTATTATTTAATTTGGCACCGCACTTACCTTTAATATCTAAACCACCGCGAAAACGATCCCAGCCTTTAAGACGTACTCGCTCACCCAAGACGTCTAAGAAATCTTCAAAGTCTTGGCTGGATTCCTCTGAAAGAAACATAAATGTCATAGAAAATATTGTTGGGGGTGGTAAGTGGTAGTTAAAATAAGTCTGCATAAATTGTCTACACCTACATCGCTTAAGACATATCTGAGTAAATGAAAACGTTACAACAAAAGATAGTCATTAGGATGACAAACAAAAGGAAACATTAATAACAGGTGCTGATAACTACAACATAATAACATAGTATAGTTTATCTTAGTTTGAAGGGTTTTTCATTGCTGGTGAATTGAGGATACTAAGATAGGGATTTACTTAACTCCTGTGAGATATCAATTCAGTATTGTTAGGAAAGGTCTGAGTTCCCATAACCATTGACTGTTGTTTTGTTTTAAAAAAATTTCTGCTATAGGCGCTTGTTTTGATAATACATTATCAAAGGTAATACATTTCAAACTCTTCCTCATTACTCATTTAAATAACGTCTGATTGTATAGTACAGTATTACATTCCGAATGTAAAAAAATGTTCTTGTTTGGAATAGTGAAAAATAAAAAAGTTGAAGGCATAACGAAATCGTTCAGGTCACGCAAGGACGCAGGGTGGAAATGAACTAAAATGGCTTTTGCAATTTTTCTCATGAATTTTGCTCCTGAAGACAGCCTCCGTATTATAATAAACATAGAAAGTTGTACAGCATCCGCCGTAAAAATTACGCCGAAAAAAATACTTAGTTCAAACGAACTAAAATCTCTGCCATATGATAAATGTTATACCTCTAACTATCGCGTAGTTGATGCGAATTCGTTGATATTTACTATTAAGAACGTAATTGATACTGACAATCCCATGACAGTTGATGTAAAACAATCATAGTAGTGATTAATAATTTTACTTAGAAAAGTATTTGGAAAGACACATTTTAAGAAGACATTTTCCATATAAAAATGTGCGATAAAATACGCTTTTCATATAGAAGTGAGCAATAGAAGGCACTTTTCACATAAAGATGAGCAATGGGAGACATTTTTGGAAGACAATGGAACAGACCACATAGAAAATTTTCATGACACAGACTTCTGACATAAAAAAGTGCCAGGGAAAACACTTTTACACACAGAAAAGCGTCAGGAATGAAATTTGACTTTTTATAAGACAGGTTTCATGAAAGAAGCTTTTTATACTGAAAAGAGCAATGGAAGACACTATTCATATATTCATATAGAGGACCCTTTATGTATAGAAACGGATTATGGAAAACAATTTTCATGAAGTAAACTTAGCTGGGGAAAACTTTTCAAGAAGAAAGATATCGTAAGGTGTTATTTCTCATAAAGAAAAATGTGCATACTTTTCAGGGGAAAAGTTCGGATTTTATTCGCTAATAATTGTTTAGCCTTTCGATGTTTAAAAAAAATAGAAGAAAACCGTATTTATATTACATTTTCTCTAACTCCAGAATATTGCTTTGTGTTTGGAATTATTTAATGTATTGTTTCCATGATGAAAATTTCAAAGCAATAAAAAATTTCGTTGACAATTCTACCAGTAAAAAGTTTGCTTGCAATTATAAATGTAGTTGCCGGTAGTTATAGTAGATATTTTAGTTTATTGAATATCAAGTACGAATTTTTTTAACTGAGCAACAATGAAATTATATCCTTGTATAAATGATTGGCGTAAGACAATGTTAAATTTAGAAAGTAGTGATCAAAAATAAACGAATATCAACTAATTCTGGTTAGTTTTTAGGCAACAAATAGTTTTGTTTTCGAGTGCAAAGATTCAAATCTTTCTTATTGACTCAAGATTGTAATGAGCAATGGATCTAAATCAATTTACCAGGTCTTCAAAAAGAAAATATTTATTGATTGATGGCCAAATAAATAACGATTCATTGTAAAGTCTAATTGCATAATTGTTATTTTAATTTATTGGAAATTAAGTACGGATTTATCTATCTAAGCAACAATTAAACTTTTTCCTTGTATAAATGATTGGCATAAGACAAAAAAAATAAATGAATATCAACTATTTTTAATATTTAGGCAACAAACAGTTTTTTTTTCGAATGCAAAGATTGAAGATTGTAATGAGCAGTGGATCTACATCAATTTGGAAAACAGATCTTCAAAAAGAAAATATTTATTGATTGGTGACCAAAAAGGAATGTTATTTAATGTCTTTTATTCGCGCCATTGTAGAAATGTTCATCAGAGCTCCTATAAAGTATATCTGCTCTTACTCGACTGAAAGCATGAAAGAGGCCGAACCGCTTAAGGAAAGAGGTTAAAATTTCACAGAATTGTATTCAAAATGGTCAAATATTCAAAATTAAGCTAAATCTTCCTATTAGGAAAAATTATTTTCGTGCAAGAATTCAAGCCATATCTTGCAATAACATAAGTTTTCAGTAGTTTTCCCACAACATACAATGTCATTGTAGTGGTACAATACTGTAAAAATATCTATTGTTTTTTTGGAGACCGCCCTAAGATTAGTCGTCCGCATTGAGAAATACTAATTATATTGATAACATGTAAAAACTGAGGGAGTCGATTGGGATATTATATGACAGAAGAGGACTTTGTTTTCACGTCCACTTATTCGGCGATGAGTGGAGACATCATCCTCTACATGGTGGGCAGCAGGCGTTGGTATTTAAAATTTGCTCATATGAAGATTTAGCCCACTTCGGTAACAATGACCATTTTTGGTACTTTTGCAACGTTTTTAGAATTCCATGGCAACAGATGTAAATTTTGACGGATCGCGCAAACTGAGTGCGTTGCTCCAGTAGAGAAAAAATTTTCTTCAACAAAGTCTAAACCCAATTTTTTAATAACGAACTGTTTTGTGTTCAGTATTTCGTCATTTATTCGTTAATTCGTTGTCGATATTAATTAATATATACGGGAAGAAACCATTTTGAGGGAAACCATTGGTTTAACATGAATCAATGTGTTCTTTAAGAACAAACACATCTACCAAGAAAAAAAAAATTTCTTTAACTATTTTCATAAATTATTTTCGCTTAATAAAAATTGGAAATTGGAAAATAATATAGACGGCGAGGTACCATCCCAGTTAAAGGCTCTTTTTATGGAAATGGTTTTGGAAATACTACAGATATTACTCAGACCACATTTCATTGGAAAGACAAGCTACGTGATTATTTTGTTCATAAGGTGGCGACCCTTTACTTTTACACGTTAATTACCACGACTAATTAAATTTTTGGCCTAACAGCCTGCATTAAACAAAAATGTTAACTGTTACATGTTTCTAGGAATCAACAAATTGGTGTAAAACCTGGATTAATACATGGTGTCCGTTGGGAAGGTATACTACTTTGTTTTGCCTCCACTTTGGTGAACATTAGTCTGCACAGTTCCTATATGGCAGTCGTGAAGTAGAGGCGTGGCAAATTTATTATTAATATTCGATAAACCAAAGTGTTTTAACCGTTAAAACATTTTATCAAAATCACTCATCTATTACTGTGATGATGAGAAAGTTACATAAAATTTTTGGGAGAAACAACGTGCCAGCAAGACGCATTATTTATCGCGTAGTGAATGATTTCGAAAAAAGAGGGCATAGACCACAACGTACTGCAATATCGGCTGAAAACATTACTGCGGCTTAAGAAAGTGTTCAAAATAGTCCATCAACCTCAATTCGACGCCGTGCTCAGGAGCTTGGTCTTCAAGGAACAACATTGGCTACAATTTTGCACAAGGATTTGGATTTGTTTCCAGTTAAGATTCAGTTGACACAAGAGCTTCTTGCACAACCCCATTTACGCCGCCGTACGTATGCCAATAGGATGTTACAGCTCACCCATGACAACCCCGATTTTCATGAAAAAATCTTTATGAGTGAAAAGGCACATTTGAATGAATATGCAAATAAACAAAATATTTGGAAAGTGGAAAACCCTCAAATTATTCAGTAGTCACCTTTGACTCCATTAAAAGTGACAGTATGGTGTGCAATTTGGTCAGGAGAAATCAATGGGGTATGATCAATGTGATATGATCGAAAACTTTTTAACGCCACAACTGCATGCTTTGGGCTTGATTAACATGTGGTATCAACAATTCCATACATAATTGTTGACATTAAATAAAACATTTACCAGTATAAGATCCATTCTCTTTAATTTGATCAAAAATTATAAATAAACGAAGTAGTATACCTTCCCGACGGACACCCTGTACATCTTTTTAGTTGCAGAAAAATTGTTCTCAGTTTGGTCTATTTATTTTAGTAAAAACGAAAGTAGTATATCTTTTATTGATGGCGTTTTTGAATTAATGATAAAAATACCGCTTATAAGATTGTAGACTTGAATGAAACTTAAGTGTATTATTTTTGAAAAGTTCTGCAAGCTTCGCCGAAATATTCCATAACTACTAAAATTGGAAGATGTCAGAAATTGGTCCGCTCTAGAAGATGTGGGCAAAATTTTTTAATTTATGTAGTTTTTCTGCTTACACGCGTTTCTTATAAAACCCTTAATAAATTCAGCTTTTAACAATACTTTTCGAATTCTTCTAACAACACTATACATACAATCGTTTGACGACAACAATAAACAACTAACAATTAAAAATGTATTATATACTCGTATACTTACGATTACTTAACATTTCATCATCACAGCACTGGCCCGGTTTCATGTAAACGACGCCAAATTTGAAATTCACTGAACCTTCTTGCTCCTCCAACAATAGCAAATCCTTTTGGATGTCAGCTGCAAATATCTCTTTTGGGTTTTTCATTGTCGATGCATCGATGCCACTGAAGTGTGTTAGGATTTGTTTAACTGTAAGTTTTTGATTGGCCTGATACGGTAATGCAATCTTTTGTGTACCCTGAAATGAAAAAAGAAATAGAACAAAAAATTACGGAAGCGGAACTGTATAAATGAACGTACAATACAGTGTCTCGTTTTGGGACTTCCAAAGAGGAGGTTTTTTTGAAGCACGTTTTAGAATTAGGAACTGTGAAGGTATCATATTTTAGAGATTTTATATTTCGTACATCAAACTACACTACGTCACGAAGGTGGCCAGAAATATAAAAGAAATTACAAAATTATGGTATAAATTTGAACGTTATATAAAAGTAAATAATAACACTTATATCTGGCATTTGCTTGAACATAAAAAATAGATTGGCTTACTATTTGAATGGACGAAAGGCCAAGACATGAGTTGCCCAGGAGCAAATTCTTAATTGCTCCATTAAATATTTACGAGTATTTGTTCTGTCAAATACTTATTTGTTTTAGTTTAATAGTTTAATATTAAGCCATCAAAATAATCCATTCTGTGAAAGGCGGGTATTGAACCCACAGTTATTTCCGTCACCGAAAAAGCCGCCGATCTTGATTTGAGGTATCATCCCATAAAAAGTTTTATTTTAAAAACTGTTGACAAACGAGTCATTCTAATAAACAGTCAAAAACATATTAGATAGTTCACCGTCGGTTAAGACAACAACTTTTGAAATGTGTTCTCATGTTATTGAGGGAGTTCGTGTCATTTATGGATGAAATGTGGACAGCAAAAGAATAGCAGTGCGCAAATACGTCAGATTACTGCCAGTTGTTCGTTTCGAGTACACTAAACGAAAAATATACGTACATACATAGTAGTTAAGAACGAGTATAGCAATTTCCGCTTTAAACATACCTTCTCCCGACGTCCTTTGTGTTGTTGATGTAAAAGTGGGTGGGATGCCGGAATGGCGATGCCCAGCATTAACGCTCAATAAAAAAAGCAATATCATAGCTTATTGAAAAATACCGCCTACACATTATAGAGGAAACATTGGTTTTTGCGAAATTGGTTAATAGGAACGATAGCTAGGAGGATGTTTATGTTTAACTTTCGGACTTAAGTTTACTAAACGCTTTACCTATATAAAGTTTCTCTGAATGTAGTACAACCGAATGAAAGATATAAATATGGAATAGTAGAAAAAGCGTTAAAAGCATTGTAAAGTACATAGTGTAACGGACACAAATGTGGACTACTACATCCTACCAATTTGGAGCTACAGGACTAAGATCGACCGTTGGACTTCAAGGGGCTTGCCAATAAATGAATGAATGAGACGTACCAGAGAGGACGTGGTAATACAGTCAGTTTCATTAAATTTAACAAGCATTTGAGATATGCCATATTTGACAGAATTTAGGGCACTTGAATGGATGGCACGAACCTAAGAATGTATGTCTTCAATCGGTCATTTATCAGGCGGGTATCAGAATGGATCTGTTAACTAAGATCTATTTTTATTAAATTTTGCAAGACATTATAAAGCAGCACAATGGACCTGCATGTGTTTTACCGTAACCTGCCAATTAGAACGTAGAAGAGAAAGATTGCGTTTTGATACATCTGTTGATTTATGTTACACTTTCAACCACCAACTTCGACTGATAAATGGATACGCTGTGTAAATTTTTATAAAGATTTATGCAAGTTATTGTGTCTACAAGCTGATGAGCCAGACGGGCTCAATTGATCGAATAATCATGAAACACATTTGGTTGAAAGATGCTTAGTATTTTAAATGCTTCGTTCTGCCATTTACTTTTTTTCTATCATTTTTCTCATTCCTAAATTCAATAAGATTTAAAGCAGGGACTATAATCAATTAATCAATTCTAAATCTAATTTTATTAACACTAGAATCATGCTCTTATTGCGTCAATTTGTTAAATTAAATTTTTAGTAAGTATAATTTTCTAAGCTTAAGTTTTAAATTCATTACGATTTTTGTAATTTGCAATTTTACGGTCTATTTATGAAACAGTTTTAAGTAGTAGCGTCAGTTCAAATTAACACAATTTTCCTCCTAATTACAAATTATTCTTGCGTTTAACACAAATCTCATTTCAATAATGATTCCAATTCACGCACTTTCGATTTTCCGTTACCTTCTTTGTCTTCGACGTCGAACTTATAGATCTTAAACTTTCGAAGTCATTCAAACTAAATTCTGCTATTTAAAGTAACCTCGCGATATGTTTCTGCGGGCTATTGATGTATCTCCTCTGTAGATTTCTTTAAATCAATGAAATAAGTCAAGATTTTCCGCATAATACACTTATTTGGCTAAAAATTCAAAAAAAAAAAAAAAAAAATCGCTAATATTTAACGTTTATAACTAGATGTCCACTCTTACAAAATGATGTTTTACATCAGCCAATTTCAACCATAACACAGATTGGATTCCCAATATTATACAGGGTGGGCCATAAGGGTGTTGGCGGTTTAAATATTCAATTAAAAAAAACTACGAAACATAAAAAAAATATATTTGTATTTTTAAAAAGTAGAAGCATGGGAATTTTTAAGACTTAAAAATAATGTTGTCCAAATGGCTGCCCTCGGCTGATTGACACTCTTGGAACCGAAGTCGCAAATTTTGGAAAACTCGTTGAAAAGTTGTTCTCGGTATTTTGTTACTTTCCTGAATAATGTTCGTCTTCAACTGCTCGAAATTGGTCGGGTTATTCTCGTAGACTACCGATTTGTGGTAGCCCCATAGAAAATAATCGCATGGAGAGAGATCGGGGCTACGTGGGGGCCATTCAATATCCCCCCTTTTCGAAATGAGTTTTCCAGGAAAAACATTTTTCAGCAGCTCTATGGATACCCTAGCCGTATGACATGTGGCCCCATCCTGTTGAAACCACATCCTCGAGGTATTGCCTTCAAGTTCTTGCAAAGCTGGCACCAAAAAGTCTGCTAGCATGTTGCAATAATTGTTCGCTCTAACCGTCATCGCATGCCCTCTTTCGTCCTCAAGAAAGTATGGTCCAATAATACCGGTTGACGTTATCCCAGCCCACACGACAAGCTTAGGGCTGTGAAGTGGGAGTTCATACAAGCGTCGGGGATTAGTCTCGGACCAGAACCGACAATTTTGCTTGTTCACATGACCATTAAGGTGAAAATTAGCCTCATCACTAAAAATCACGTTGTTGAAATTGTTGAACCGCTCTAGCATCAAATTGACACAGTTAAGTCGGTTATTGGCAGCATCGGGTTTTAATTCTTGGACCATCTGAATCTTATAAGCCTTCAAATGCAAATCACGTTTCAAAATTCGTCGTAAAGTTGTTCTTTTGACATCCAAAGTCTGACTTCTCTTACGTGTTGACTGTTGCGGATTTCGCTGAACTGAAACACGATCACGCTCCACAATGTCGGCTGATCTTGCAGAAACTGGGCGACCACGAACCGTAATTGGTACTATTGAGCTGGTTGTTTCGAACATTCTGATCCATTTTCGTATCACATTGGCGCTTGGAACTTCACTTAAATCGTGTAAACCGTGTTCATGCCGATACAAACGTCGTGCAGTAATCACTGATTTATTGTTTTCGTAATACGCTCGGACACAAAATGCACGCTGCACTCCCGTGTACGGCTCCATGACGACTAAATTTCCGCGTCGCGCGTTACCGAGAAATTGAAGAATTAAATCGCCAACACTCATATGGCCCACCCTGTATAATAAAATTGAATTCAAATGACTTATTCATCATTAAACAACAAATTTCGTAGCATCCCTTGAATGCGATACGGGAGAGCTTCGAACATTCAGTGAGTTTATCCGCAGCATTCTATTTTTTACTCACCAAAGGGCAACGTACCAGTTTGAGTAGCATTTACTAGACTTGTCGATTACTCGGCTACTCGAAGTGTTCATCAGACACATTAAGGTGACTACCGGTCAAAGAAAGATAGTTGGGTGTATGGGGGATTGAACACGGTATCATGCCAATGTTAGCTGTTAACCCATTATTAGGAAACAAATTCCCTTGCATTCCATGAATGAGATATGAGAGATCTTCCCACGTTCAATGAGTTTAACCGCATTTTATTTTTAGACTCATTAAATGAGAGCTACATCACGATTCTGAACATCACCGTTTGAGAGGCATTTGTCAGATTTGTCGATTACTCGACTACTGGGAGTGTTCGTCAGACCCACCGTTTTAATCGAAGCTCCAATAGTGATAGTTGGTTGTAGGCGGGATTACACCCACGATCAAGCGAACGATATTCGCCCCATGATTGTTATAATCCAATAATAGTATATGACATTTTTTTGAAGTTGATTTGAATAAACTGAATAAATTTTAGCAAAATTCATTAAATAATTTAAAATTAATTAATTTGATTTCTAATTGAAGAATACCACTGCTAACGTTTATTTATGTTTTCTTCTTTTTAATTTATTTATTAACTTAAGATGTTTAGATAAAAATATTTTCTATGAACCTTATTTCTAGAGTGTATTTGTTTTGTATTCATCGAAAGATTCTTTGCGGTAGACTTCTATATTTTCTGACACAGATTTAATTGTTAAACAACAGTATTTTAATTTGTTTGTTCTGATGGAAGTTGCTGTGAAGTTTGGGGTTATATTTTGCAGCGACTGTGTTGAACTGGATACATACAAATGCAGTCTGTTTGTTACAATAGAGACAACATCACCCTTTTGTTGTTCAAGGAGAAATAAAACCTGCTTCGAATAGAACAACTGATGAAAGCGCATATAAGATGTATACGGTAAAACACCAGCAATGACTATACTACAATCATACATTTTTTTTTGTAAGTTATGAAACCCCATTTTAATTAATTAAAGTTTTTCAAATACATCTTAAAGTAGGGTTCTTCTACATACGTATATTAGGCATGCTTGCTGAGCCTCATCGATCGATGACTGTATAGTTCCAACATATGCAAAGCAAATAAAAGCATGCCTGCACCATGTCCTTATTTCCGTTCAACAGTGATTTTTGAGGTGGATTACGTGGTTGACAGATTACATCGGATTACGAAAAAAAATAATGTTGATGGTATATGAACTCTTCAATTTAATTCACAATGTGATTTAAGCTCTTCTCAGCAGCTGCACAGTATATATGTATGTATGTCTACGCTGTTGCATTGCACATAAACGGATGAAAAAATTGTCAATATTTTCAAAGCGATTGAAACATTTTTGATAAGCTTTCCTTTCCTTTGTATGTACAGGAATTTTCATCCCATTTCCAATATGCTATAAATTAATGAATTTGTGTTTTAGTATTTTAATGAATTTTTGATTGCTTATTTTCATTTCCTGTCACGGATAAAAGGAAAATAAAAGTGAAAGTGGTTTGGATAAATTTGCAGAACTATATTTAATGCGCACTGCCTTTCGTGTGTCTTAATTCTTATATACGTGCCAAAGAGATTAGTAAGGATTAGAAAAACTTGATTTAAATGAATTCCAATGTCCATGCGATATTCTTAATACAACTTACGAAATGGTTAAAACATAATCATTTCATGATACTTCATCAAGTCGGATGTTGCTATTGGAAATGTATGATAAAGTCACACGTCTTATGAAACGGCGAAAACGTAACACCCAGGAGGAAAGGCTTAAAGTACCAAATATCTTTTGACCAAATGTGCTTTATAATTTCCTGAGTCAGGAGAGCGATATCAATTTATCTGGCTGACTGAATGGTAGAGACGGCAAATATCGTAAATCTGTGTCAAACTTTCTAAAAGTTGAACAGCCCAACATTTTCGCAATTCAATGCTTAGGATTGTAAATTGACTATATCGGTCTCCCCACAACATATTGATCGATTTCCCGAAATTTAAAATTTCTCCAATAACTTCCAATTCGTTAACTGCAGTAACCTAAACTTTTCTTCATTATAATCCCTAATAACTAACGTCCATCGTAAATTAAAATGGAATAATTATTCATAATCATTATTAATCATTAACCATAATCATGATTCTTGTACCTCGTATAATCTTAACTTGTTATCTTTTATTTGATTGTACTAAATCTAGTCAAATTTGGTAAACATAGAGCATTTGTCAAAGGAGGGTGTCAGAATGAAAATGGAAAGAAAGTATTGCTAAAGCCCTCCTGGCATCTCCAATATAAATTGACATATTGTCCGAAATTCAGTTTGTTTCGTTTTCCAAATATATTTTTCATATTTTTCAATAACTACAACCACAATAGAATAATAACGGTGTAAATATTTGGACCTAATTTCTTAGCCCCATAAAGTTTAGAACAAAAGTTTTATATTTTCGTAGATATTCGGATTAAAAAAAACTATTAATTCTATAGTGTTGATCTGAATTCTAGCGAAATCTGAATGAAACTTGGCAGGAATTTTACGAAAAAAGGCTTTTCTGGGGGGAAGCAAAAGTGTGAGTTTAGTAAACTTTATGAAAAGTTTTATTGCACTTTTCTATTAAGCTCTGAACTCTCCAATTATAGTTTAAATTTAGATGTCAAAATATGACCAGGATGATTTTTGTCCATTTATACTTTTATATTTATTTATACTTTTCTGTAAAACTTGAGAAAAGTCGATCAAGTGATCATATCTTTTATTCACATTTTTTATTCAATCAAATTTAGCGCATGTTAGGCACTTGCTAAAGTGAGACGTGAAAATAGAAATGAACGTCATTCGCGACTCAAGTTTATAATTTTTATTGTGTTTCAATTCATAGTATTTTTGATAAGGACCTATCGATTTACCACTTTCCTTTTGGCAATGTCCAATTTTGCCCCAACGCAATAGGATATTGATTACAAATCAATTCATGTGACTGAGATTTCTATATTGATTTCTTGTAAGATTATTGTAAGCAGGAGTCTTACAAAATAAAACCAACAAATTTCAATAAATTAAAGCAATGCAATCGAACGATAACTGAGGTAATTCGAGATATCGCGCATGCATCACCGGGCGTCAAATTCATTTAAATTTAAGCACAGAGTGGCGTACGAATCATGCTTCAAACATAATGTCAATGTTAATGAGGACCGTCATTTAAAGATGCTGAAGGAGTTTTTTTTAAGCAAAACTACTCCGAAAACGTATCCATTTCAACAAACATTTGGTTTCAGCAAGATGGAGCAACTACATACGTAGCCAGACCGGTTGTGGCGGGGCTTCAACGAAAATTCCCAAACAAATTAATATTTGGAAACTCTATTTTTCGCTGGCCACCAAGGTCACCTAATCTAACTGTTCGAATCGATCGATCGAAACCAAGATATTCGACTGAATTGAAGCAATAAGTGAGACGATCCCGTAAAGAATAATTTTCTGATCAGGTGTCACATTATTTAATTAAGTGATTTACGGTCTAACATCTTCGAAACCAATTAGTTATATAAAATAACATTGCATATTCATACAATAAATAACAAAATAAAATGCATTGATTAAAAAAAAAAGTTATTTGAATTGTTTATTGTAGCACAGTTGGTGCACCAACCTGTGTTTCTGGGAGTTTTTAAAAAGATTCAATAGAAATTCATTTTTGAATTTATTTTCGATCTTAAATGTAAAACGATTATAGTTCTTAATCCGGTTCAAGATAGTTTTTCTATTAGCTATTATTTATTACTGTTAATAGAATATAATTAAAAAACTTGCAAAATTGATTATATTGACAGTGCTGGCTGGATGGATAACTATTTCGGTATTCGTCAAAATACCACCTGCAGCTCCCTTAGCTGTTTGTGTTTTCTTGAACATCATCCCCGCCTTAAGGGCCTTTAACTTCATAAAACCGTTGAGACCGGTACGAAAATTTTGAAGTTCAATTGTAAAATTTTCATTATATGTCGAAAATATTTAATATAGGGTGTCCCAACAAGAACGCAAGATTTAAACTGAATTGAATTGTTTCTCTGGATGTATGACATGTGATCTTATCGGCAAAATCTGCATTTTCATGTCGATGGAGCGTTGTTGTCTTTCCATCACTAACAGACCCAGTTTTGTCAAATTTATCCGTGAATCTCTTTATTGTTGACTCTTTTGGAGCATTATTGTGGCCCCAAATTGATCGCAATTTGCGAACTGTAGCCGCAAAGCTGTCACCATTTTGGTAAAACAATTTCACAATGAGAATGCGTTGTTCATTCATGTAGCGCTCTATTTTTACTAATCTCGTACCTTCTACTTTCAAACAAGAACAATTGTTCAAATGTCAAACAATGACACTTCGAATGCCGCCAAATTTAAATCTTGCGTTCTTGTTGAAATACCCTTTATGACTCAAATTCTTATTTTTCGAAAATTGAAGAATAATTTTTACGCCAACATCAAAAATATAAAATTTTTCAAGTGAATCTCAAATTTGAAATCATAGTTTCTAATTAAAAATTGTATTTTGATATTTAACGAAAAAGCTATTATGTAAGAAGTTATTTGTGGATTACTTTTTCGTCGCAATGTCATTGATCGCACTTACGTACGATTTTGTTACGTTATTAAATTGTGTTTAACATATATTTATTATTAGTAGAAATTGAGAAATATTATATTACTCAACGTATACTTAAAAGCAAAAAAGAAATTAAAGGATTAAATAATTTTATCATTTGCATTAAGAAAATACAGTT
>JAHXMU010000479.1:493528-638844 GCA_019455685.1 Philornis downsi | reverse complement strand
AGAATTGAAGAAATGAATGTGGAGGGCATGTGGTTTCAACAAGACGGTATCATACAGCCAGAGAAACAATTCAATTGCTCCATCAGTCATTTCCCCGTCGTGTTATTTCGCGTTTTGGAGACCAGAATTGGCCGCCTAAATCGTGCGATTTAACACCATTAGACTTTTTCCTTGGGGTTTTTTGAAGTCGATGGTTTACACGAATAAGCCGACGACGACTCAAGTCTTAAAAGAGGAAATTGGACGCTGCATTAATGAAATACCGCAGCTTTTATGCAAAACGGTCATTGAAAATTTCATTAAAAGCCGCGGCGGCCATCCGCCCGATGTGTTGTTCCACACGTAACCTCATTCTGTCTACTTTACGGTATAATAAAGTTTCACGATTTTTTTATCTGTGTTTTATTTAAAATTTCAATCTTTTTGTTGGGACACCCTTTAGAATGGCAAACTAAGCATATCGATCATAATACAGTGCTTCACAAAATGTAAGACGCATCAAAATTTGTTGTTCATTCCTTTCCAAATTATTCGTTATTAGAAATTTAGCGAAAACAAAAAAAAGGAACAAAAGAGCAAAGCATAGACTGTGAAATAGGACCGTTACTTGCTGGTTTTAGAGTTTTCGCTGAAGTGCAAGAATTTTGCGTATTTGCAAGCGTATCACAGTGATAAGACGCAGTATTGAAAGTAGAGTTAATGAGGTAGGGTTGCGTTATTTGGTGGTTTTTATTGATTTCAACTTTAACATTCAATAAATTAATTATCATAGGACGGTCTAGTTTGCCTAAGGATGAAAAAAGCGGTACATCCTGCCCTTTTTAAAGTCCGGCTGGTTATTGACAGTTTTTGGAAAACCCGAAAAGTTACGGTACAAAACCAAGCACTGGTCGAAATCCAATCTTTAATGGATTAAGATAAAAAAGATGTCTTATCATTTTGATCCGTCCGCAAGCCTCCGTTTTTGGTAATTTTTTAAAGAAAAAAGTTAAAAATATTAAAAATGTTACTATAAAATGATTAAAAACTTTTGGCAAATCTTTTTTAAAATGTAATAGCGTAATTTTAATTTTACTAGGAGAGATGTTTTAGAAAAAATTAGAAAAAAAACGTGTGTCTTATCATCTTGATAAACACTGTATAAAGAAGGGTAAATAATGTTTTTCCCAAAAAATTTAAAGGAGCCGATTATCAAAAATTACCTGTTTGGAGTACTTCATTCGAACATATTTTGTTTCAGTTTCTTGGAATCATAAATGAGAATAAAACCATTTTGGAAGTGGTTCAAAACTGCTTCTACGTTTTTTTGCTGGACAGCTTTCTGTATGGCCTTCAGAGCTGAGAGTCACTTTGAGTCTTTTTAATTTACACAACACGATGTTCCCCGCATGATTTTCTGGTTTCAGTAAATAGCCAGAAACACACAGTCCTAAATTGAGTAATTACGGTGGCTATCGAGTGATATGAGTTAAATTTTTGGCGACAAACTCATGAGAAGCCAATTCAGTGTAAGATAGCAGTATAGTGCTGCTAAAAACGAAAGTAGTCTGTTAATAAATTCGACCTTTTTTTGTGAAACATTTTCACGCAAAGATTTGTTCGTCTGAAATAATTTTCTTTGTTGGCAGTTTAACCTGGCGGAAGAAACCCATAACGCACAATCTGGGGTTTTGAGAGATTTTAATAAGATGTTTTCTGTCCTACTTTATTTTTGGTACAATGTTCACTCGATTGATTGATTATTTCCGGATCATAAGCATACGAGTACAGCCAAGTCTTACCTCATCTCATAACGCATTTTGTGTTGTGAAATTATATCTTTACAGAGCTTAACGCAACAATTGAAACAACTGATAGTTTATGATTTTATGATTGAGATTTTCTGCATCTGAGGCTCAAAATTGCTTTTAAAATTTTACATTGACTGATCCGTTTGAAATTCCAATGTCATCAGTAAGGTACCTAAATGTTAATGGATGATATTTTTAATATTTCGTCTCGGATCTGCTGGAAATGACTTCCATTGGCAGCGGTTGATCGTTGACGGTCGTCCGGGGCGTTCTTTGTATTTAACGTATTCTCCATTTTCTTTGGACTATTTGTGTCACTTGTTAAGATTTCTTTCTGCCAAATTTCGACTAAACGTTTCGTCTAAACGTTTCTTCTGCAGAAATTCCTTTTCGTAAACGAAATTTTATGAAGCTTCTTTTGTGTTCATCCGCACAAAATGACCCAGCCAACGCGATCGCTGTATATTAATGCGTTTGACTACGTCGATGTTGGCATATAGCTCATACAGCTCATTGTTCATGTGACATCTATACTCTCCGTCAACTATGATGGGTCCATATATTTTGTTTTCCTCTCGAAAACTGCCAGTACTGATTCATCCACTTGCGTCATAAGCCATGATTCAGTGCCATATAAGAGGGTAGACGGTTAGAACCAACGTCTGTCGGATTTTTGTTTGTCGAGAGAGGGCTTTATCATTGAATCGCTTGCTTAGCCCGTAGTAACATCTGTTAGGAAGCAATACTCTTCTCTTTATTTCCATGCTGACATCATTCGTTTTGCATACAGCGGAACCGAGGTAGATGAATTCTTCCACCACTTCAAAATTATAGCTGTCAACGTTCACACATCGTTGGGTTTTATCGCCCTAAGTTAAAATTTATCTAGCGTATGAATCTTAACACTGTTTAGCTTTCCATGTGCGTTGTTACGTGATTTTTCCTCTCTGTTCAATCTCTTGCATATCTTATTTGGAATCTGGTGATATTATGAGCTTATGTTAATATTATAGCTCACATGCACGTCCAGAGCGCTATAATTGAATATCTGGTTAGATTGATATTTTGCGATAGAATATAAGAACACGCTGAGTTTCGAATTATAATGCTAAAGTAACTCAATGTTCAATTTGTCGCTTTTCGGAAAGTTACTCGCGTGCTCGGCAAGATAGCCAGTCCCGGAGACATGGACGGGGACTCTCCTCTCAGTGCTGGCCCAATTTTGTATTTATAACTTTAGGCTATAAGCCCCTCTACCCTGTGGTCCCTTGATATTTGTCTTGGACTAATTATCGTATTTGTTGGAAACCACGCTAATTCACCTTACACCTACGACACTGAAGATTTATTTGATTTTGTTTAGTTCATATTTGTGTACATTGTTTTAAATAACAACAATACGAGTATAATACAGGGTGGCGCAATAGACCGTGCATATTTAAAAAATAGATTAAAAAAATAAATAAATACAAAAGGTATGGTTAAAATAAATCTAAGGCATTGTAGCGTAATAAATGTAGTTTATTTTTTAAAAATAACATCATCCAAATGGTGGCCCTCTCTACGACGGCACTCCTCTAACCGCAAACGAAAATTATTGAAAACTTTCTTCAGTAATACTGGTGTAATGGCTGCCATTTCACCACGGATATTCTCCTTAAGCTGAACGATGTTTCTTGGATTATTACTGTAGACTTTGTGTTTGAGGTATCCCCACAAAAAAAAGTCAAGAGGCGTCAAGTCTGGACTACGTGGGGGCCATGGGATATCACCTCTTTTCGAAATCAGTCTGCGAGGGAGCATCTGCTTCACCACCGCCATGGAGATATTTGATGTGTGACAGGTAGCTCCATTTTGTTGGAACCAAGTTCTGGAATTCACTATTCTTGAACTTTCAATTTCTGGAGCCAAAAACCCGTCCAACATCTCAACATAGCGTTCTGTATTAACCGTGACGTTTTAGCCCCGCGCATTTTCGAAGGCAAAAGGACCAATTATTCCTCTGCCAGAGATTGCTGCCCATACTGTCACTTTAGGACTATGCAATGGTTTCTGGTGTTTGATTTTGGGATTTTCACTGTTCCATTAACGACAATTTTGACGGTTTACGAACCCATTCATAAGGAAATGAGCCTCGTCAGAGAAAAGGATATTGTCAAAATTGGAAAATCGATTAAGCATTTCATTAGCAAATGCAAGCCTTGCTATGAAGTCAGACTCTTTCGATTCTTGTGTTAATTGCAGCTTATATGGATGCAGTTTAAGATCCAATGTTAAAATTCGTTGCAAACTTCGTCGCGATAATTGTAAGACAGACGATCTCTTGCGAGTCGACATTTGTGGATTTCCTTGTACTGACTCCATAATTCTCTCAACATTGTCTTCGGCCCTAGACGTTCTTGGGCGACCATTTGCTTGTGGTTTAAATGTTGAACCGGTCTCTTCAAAACGCTTTACCCATATTTTAATTAAATTAGCACTCGGAGCTTCACTAATTCGCCGTAGTCCATATTCAGCACAATGTAGTCGCCTAGTAGCAATATATGAACGAGAGTTTTCGTAAAATGCGCGACGCTTCCCGTCGAAGTGATTCATAGCGACTAAAACTCCATGAGCCCGCCAACCCAACGATGTAGGCGCACCCCCGCCCGCGCCTTTTCTACCCCGCAAAAAAAGATGATGCAATATGCACGTTCTATTGCGCCACCCTGTATTTTGAATCATATTTTGTGACAGAGAACAATTGTGCTTCTGTGAGCCTTAAAAATAAGAATAAATGTATGTAGCAGTAAACTAAAAAAATCATATCTAATAAGATCAAAGCCAATATTGCTGAAATTCTATTGCAATAAAATCAACACAAAATTACAAAAAATAACATGATAACAATTTAACTAATAAATAATTTCAGAAGCTAGTCTTTTAAAATACATTTATTCACAGTATACATAATGCAAAATTGTTTACATTGAAAAAAAAAAAAAAAACTTACAAATTTGATTACACGTCTGGAATCCACCTTAGTTTAAATGTCTTTCTGCAAAGTCTGGTAAAGGGAGCTAACGTTCTTGGTACGGCAGTTTGATTGTAGCCCTTGTGAGTCCTACTTTTCTAGTATATGGCGCTGATCTGAACAGAAATTTCAGTCAGGTCATACTATGTGGACACAGTAGTACTCTGGAACAATTCATTTTCCTTTCTCATTCATATTTAGATTAAATTTTACCGGATAATCTTTATTACTATATAAAAAAAACTGTTATATAATTTTGTTTGTGTATCTGCTAAGATGTGACTGGGGATAAACTCATTTTTTCATTCCGTTTGTAACAATTAGAAATACTCATTTGAGACCGGGTATGTAGTATTTATGTCCCTGCTTCTTGTAAAATTCTATGTCAATCTAATCGCCATGTTTATTGAAAACTCGATAAAGGTCGCACCACTTTTTGTAGGAAGCTAAAATTTAACACAAATATGTATCATATTCACAGGCAGGCTAGGTTCGAAATTAAACAAAAGCAATTCAGTAGGAGTAAGAATACAATTTTTATAGGTTTTCTTAGAACATTTTGTTATTTATTCGTTGATTGAAGGCAAGATACGATAGCATTGTGTATATACGGAAAGACCACCTCAAATATATTTTTAAAAAACGTGCCTAATTGTGGGATTGTTACTGCAAAAAGGCAGAAAAAAAACAATTTTTATTGGGGGAAAAATAGATAAATAAGATAAAATCAATGTATAATGTATGGTAAAAGGACGATGGCGGTATGTCAATACAACGTTCTGTACGCTAAAAACTGCAGATGGATGAATTGGATACATACAACAGAGAAAATCTTGCTTAAACGGGTATTGAATAAAGTTTTGGAATTTTGCATTGAAAACACGATCAAATTCGATTTGTTATGTATGGGAAGGTGATGTTTTTGAGACGTTTATTATCTGACGATGAGCCGATACATTGCCCGCTGTGTCCGATGCTGTGACTTTCAAGAGGCGAAAATTTTAGAATTTGGTTCACTGAGGAAGATCGTATTCATATCTATATATATAAAAATGAATATCTGTCTGTCTGTGTACAAAAATAGTTTGTAAGAGAACTCCTCTCACACGGCGTACCCGATCTTCATGAAACTTTCAGGGCTTATTCGTGTCGGCCAGGAGAAGGTTTTTAACTATGTCCGAAGGTCGAAATCGAGGCGAGTGACATGATAAAGACAGACAGATATTCATTTTTATATATATAGATTCTACTGTACGGGCGTTGTCAGTGAACTCCTCCTAAACGGCTGGCCCGCTTTGCATAAATTTTTGTATATGCGTCAGGGTGGTGCCCGGGATGGTTTAGATTTACAATTCGGTCCAATTGGACAAAGGGGCGTGGTACCTCCCATACGAACAAAAAATTAAAAATCAATTATTTTTGCTCCTGCTTACGGTATTTGAACAAAATTTGGTGCGTAGGTGGTGTACATATCCTAAGTGCTACTGCAAATATGGGCGGGATTGGACAATGGGGCGTGGTACCTCCCATACAAACCATAAATTAAATATCCAATATTTCTGCTCCTGTTTACAGTATTTGAACAAAATTTGGTACATCTTAAGTGCTGCTGCAAATATGGGCGGGATTGGACAATGGGGAATGGTACCTCCTATACAAACCACAAATTAAAAAGCAATTTTTTCTGCTCCTGCTAACGGTATTTAAACAGAATTTTGTTTAACATTGAAACATTTCCAATAAAAATAAAATTTGAAGGCAAAGCAACGTTTGCCGGGTCGGCTAGTATTACATATAATGAAGTTTTTTCCAAATTACCTTTTTCCAATTTTTTTTCACCAATTGTTCCTTAAAAAATCAATATGCAATGATTTTTGATAGATGCGATGAGAAGCCACTTCAATGTACATTCACTTTACATGCATGGTCATTGAATTATGGCAAAAAGTATGACTTTAAATCGCTATGTTATATATGGAAGAATCAGAGTTTGGTACGGCTACGTATCTGACGTTTTACCGACACAATCGGCCTGGCAGAGATTATGGTGTCTGTTCAATTTTGTGACTGTCCACTTGTTTAAAAATAATTTCTTTCAAATATTGACTGTAACTGTGTCTGGTGTTCCAATTTCCGATGACACGTTAGCTGTGGCACAAAAGAGCTTCGCAAGCAGGCCATCAGATCCCGCAGTTTTATTGCCGTTATTCCGAGATATTACTGTTCTGACTTTATTTTGACTTGGCACCAAATATATTAGCCCTGTACCTTAGCCTTAATTTTTTACGTTTTGGCATGTCTTCTTCTCTTCCAAATTGCGATGTTTTTCATCGTACTATGGTTTGGCTTAGCACGGTTTTTAATAACCAGGTACGGTTTTTGCGATGGTTGTAAACGAATACGCAAAATGTTGCTTCCGTACATTGGGAACATTTGTATGTATGTAACCAAGAGAGTTTGTTGCAATTAACAAAGATTATATTTGGGATATGCAGCTTAGCAATGCTTAGAATTCCATGTGCTTGATTACCTGTTTTTCTCTCTGCCTAATTTGAATCTCTGCTCAATATCTTAGTTGGAACCCTATGTTATTACGAGCCTATGTTAACATTATAATTCCTACACAAGTCTAGGACGCTAGGAAATTCATTTGTTACTTCTTCCTTCAAAACAGTGTGCCAAATAACTCTGTTCGAAAACCAAATGGCTTTAAGATGTTGTCAGATATTGAACAATGTCGCGCATAAATTTTTTCCCTATATCTGATGTTTGATGAAACTTTTGGTCCTTTCTAAAAATTAAAGAAACAATTACTCTGGGGCCGTAAGTTTGGCCGCCCGAAGCTTTTACAACCACAACATAGGTTCATTCTATAATATCGTGGACGACGAAGCCACTCACTATTAGATAAATGAATCTATAGAAATAACCTTATTTCCTTAAAGGATATGTCATCGAGTTAAAGACGCCTACTTTTCACACATAATATATCAACTCTGCCCGCATTTTAAGTGGTAACACGTATCATTTTTGTTATTTTGTATTAACCTACAGTTGGGTCGCTCGTCTATTAGTTACAATCATAGCTTTTAAATAATGAGTATATCGCACATTTTTCGAAAGGAAAAGAAAAACAAATACTGAAGACGCCCTTTATTCCAAGGTCGGTGTTAAGGCGTCGGGTGCTGCCAAAATAAAGGTGTATTTCAGCTTACTGCTAAACAAAGCTAAAAACTGTACATTTTATTACATTAATTCACTTTGATTTACAGATAATATAAATTTAATTACACATACACTTGTGCTTTAGATTGAGGGTTTATCCAGTTGCTTAACACTACGATTATTTTATTACGATTGTAAAATAAAGTATTTATGGTGATCTTCCAAATCCTGACTTTACTCTTTTAAGATTTTCAACAAAAAGAACGAAAAAAGTAAGGCAATTTGGAAGGAACGACGACTACGGAAATGCTAATTTGACATTGCAAGCTAGTGTTGTATTATAAAAACGCACAAAAATAAGATGGTTTGCGGTTACGTTTAAATTTTATATGTATATACACCGCAACAGTTGGATTCGGACTTTATATGGTCATTTCGTCCTGGTTCGATTGCGCCTACTTATTCCATCTTTGCTCAATAGTTTAGAGCAGGTTGTACTAATAAGTGAGCGCTCTTTTGTCATGCATTATATATTGGCTACCCATTTTCTTCTCACAATTAAGATGTTTTTTTTTTTTTAATTTGTAAAATATATATTACAAAGGGTGTCCGAACAAGAACGCAAGATTTAAATTTGGCGCCATTCGAAGTGTCATTGTTTGACATTTGAACAATTGTTATTGTTTGCTAGTAGAAGGTACGAGGTTAGTAAAAATGGAGCGCTACACGAATGAACAACACATTCTCATTGTGAAATTGTTTTACCAAACTGATGAAAGTTTTACGGCTACAGTTCGCAAATTGCGATCAATTTGGGGTCACAATAATGCTCCAAAAGAGTCAACCGTAAAGAGGTTAATGGAAAAATTTGCCAAAACTGGGTCTGTTAGTGATGTAAAGACAACAACGCGCCTTCGGTCAGGTGGATCGGCCGAAAATGTCGCAGCTGTACGTGATGATGTCGCTCAAACTCCATCCACCTCAATTCGACACCGAGCTCAGCAAATTGGTGTCTCCAAATCCACTATGCAGCGAATTTTGACGAGATTTGCATCTTCATGCACACAAAGTTCAATTGACTCAGGAACTGAAGCCAGCTGGCCATGGACAGAGAAGGGAGTTCATTAATTGGGTATTGGAGAGACAACATGAAAATTCTGATTTTGCCGATAAAATCATCTTCAGTGACGAGGCCCATTTCCATCTTGATGGTTTCGTCAATAGGCAGAATTGTCGCATTTGGGTTGAGGAAAATCCTCGAGTGATTCACGAGAAGCAAACGTGTCGTTAACGTGTCACTGTGTAGTGTGGATTTTGGGCTGGAGGAATCATTGGACTTTTTTTTTATGAAAATGAGGCATGCCAAGCTCAAACAGTCAATGGTGTTCGGTATCGTGAAATGATAACCAGTTTTTTCGTGCCTAGAATTGAAGAAATGAATGTGGAGGGCATGTGGTTTCAACAAGACGGCGCCACATGTGATACAGTCAGAGAAACAATTCAATTCAATTTAAATCTTGTTGTTCTTGTTGGAACACCCTTTAGTATTATTATAGTAAAATTGTTGAAAATATGTGAGAAATGTTCATTTTTCAGGAGCTGCGTTAAGTAATTGCGTGTGTAAGAGTTTTCTATCGGACCGATTGACCTGCCGGTGACTATGTGAAAAATGAGAGGTGTGTTCAAAAAATAAGATGAATTGACATTTTTCTCAAAAAAATATTTATTTATTCATCAATTTTTATTTCATCTCCTTCAAGTAGTCCCCTTCAGATATAATACACTTGTGCCTGCGTTTTTTCCAATCCTCGAAGCAGTTCTGATATGCACTCTTTGGTATGTCCTTGAGCTCTCTCATCGATTCGGTTTTTATCTCCTTAACCGTCGCAAAACGCCGTCCTTTCATGAATTTCTTCCTTTCTAAAGCCAAAATCTGGTGAAAACTGTGGCTGAGGCATGATAACAGTATTGTTTTAGGCCAAATAATATCTCACAAGTAAAGATGAATGAGCAGATGCATTATCATAATGCAAAAGTCACGATTTTTTCCCACAATTCCGGGCGTTTTTTCCGTATTGCTTCACGTAAACGGCGCATAACTTCAAGGTAGTACTCCTTATTTATCGTACGACCTTGTGGTAAGAACTCTTGATGCACTACGCCATGGTAATCGAAGAAAACAGTGAGCAAATCCTTGACATTTGATCGAACTTGACGTGCTTTTTTTGGTCTTGGCTCTCCTGGACTCTTCCATTAGGCTTATGTTTCGATGTCATAACCATATACCCATGATTCGTCACCAGTTATGACCTTTTTAAAAAAAATTTGGACCTGCGTTGACGTCATTTAACAATTCCTGAGCGATGCCCATGCGACGTTGTTTTTGGCCAAAATTCAGCAATTTTGGAACGAAATTCGCTGCCACACGCTTCATGCCGAAAATTTCCGAAAAGATTGCATGGCATGAGCCAACCGATATGCCGACATCCTCAGCAACTTCTCTAATTGTGATTTGACGATTCTCCATAACAATTTTCTTAATTTTCTCTACATTTTTATCAGTTGTTGATGTGCTGGGGCGTCCAGAGCGAGCATCGTCATTCACATCTTCTCGACATTCTATGAAAAACTTGTACCATTTATAAACATTTTTTTTTGACTCAGAGTACTTTCATCGTATGCCACTGTTAATATTTCAAGTGTTTTTGAGCATTTAATTCCATTTTTTTACACAAAATTTGATGCAACTTCTTTGATCCATTTTGTTCGAAAGCAGAAAATCGCCGAACACGCAAAACACTTGTCATTTATGCTTCTCACAAACAAACTGAAGATGCTATATGGATAAAACCGTCAACACATCTTCGAGACGAGCGTACCAACATAAACAAAAATAATAATCGAAAGTCGAATGTACACAGCCCGAAAAGCTTGAAAATTTTCCATATTTTTTGAACACAACTCGTACTTGTAGAAAATTTGAGTTTCTTAACTCAACCTTGACCTTTATATGAAACATAAAATCAAATTATCTTGCATCCCGTGAATGTGATATAGGAGAGCTTCTTACATTCAGTGAGCTCACACGCATTCTTGTTTTAGACTCTCCCAAGGCGACCTACAGTTTAACAACGATTCCACAGTTTGGGAAGCATTCACAAGATGTGCCGATTATTCGGCTATTCGAAGTGTCCATCAGACATATCGAGGTGACCGCCGTTCAAAAAATAGTAGGCTGTATGCGGGGTTGAACCCGAGGCCATGCAAATGAAAGTCGCTTGTACTAGCCGTCCCCCTCGGTTGGTCAACTATGTATATGCGATAAACTTGTGCAATATTTCAACCTCGTCCAAAAAGTTATACATTTAATATATCTATTAATATTTATAATTGAAGACGTGAGAATGAAAAGTGGATATGAACCAAAAAGGTAATTTTACAGGAGAACAAAAAAACAGTTTACATCTAATTAAGTTAGATTTTTTAGCTAACAATGATTTTAGAACGTTTATACACATATATGTATACTAACGAATCAGTATATATTGATTTTAAAAAAGTAATTACTCTGTTATGGCTTTTTTAAGATTCGAATATGTCCTGTTTTCGTACTCATTTTTAGATTTTTTTTAACAGCAGCTGGATACAAAGGGTATATTAAGAAAAAATATGCATTAAAACGTTTTATTTTAAGACTTTTACATTTTTTTTTTGGCATTTTCTGACATTTTTTGAGAATTTGACAATATTTTATTGTATTTTATAACGTTTAACATTATTCTGAATCAGATTCGTCGTCTTCAGTCACGCTTTCTTCTGGAGCTTCACCTTCTGGAATAACATCACTGCGTGCCTTTGTCAAATCACGGTACCAAGTTAAGAATGCTTGAGGGATATACACTTCCTACTCTTTCATATTTTTTAGCTTTAATGGATTGATTGGTATTGGTATATCATAGATCTTTTTCGCATTCCACAAAATCCTTTAGTTGAAACCGCTTTTAAATAGTTCAAAAGCAATAATACGAATCGGGGATGTACAATTTTAACAATTAACAAGGAATAGTAAACTTCATAAAACTCATTTTAGCTCAAAATGGTTCATATCCACTTTTCATTCTCGTGTCTTCAATTGTTACAAACGCAATTATGAAGTGAATGTACCCACCCATCCCATAGCAAAGAAGTAAGAGGACGTGGGTTTAACCATTTTATGTTTGTGGGTGTATAAAAATTGGTTTCAACAGCAAAAACAAAAATGCCACTGTCTTGTCCGCCTAAAAACGTATTGAGTAAATGGCTGTTTCTTTGGAGACACACAAAGAGATGAATACTAAAGATACTAAATTTAAACAATTTTCTCTGGATTTATCTTACGCTAGGCATGCTATTTGTCGGCTTTTTAGATTTATTCATAGCACTTAAAGAGACATTTGTTACCACAGGCTAATGTAGCATAATTAGAATATTTAAGTTATTTTATAAGATTTGCTAGCGCAATGGCATATAAAATAAATAATCAATACATTTAGTACAAAAAACGTTTTATTCAAACGCAGTTTTAATAGAGTTTTAGATGCTGTAGAGTATTTTGTGATCGACATTCATTTACTCGTTGTTTAATATGTTTTGAGTAAATCGTAATTATATCGTGGTTCTCAATGCGCGACTAATATATAGGTATGTATGTTGTTTGCCAAAGTGAGGAAGGGAGCTGTGAAAATTTGCTAATCCAGATTATTCGTTTCATATGCGTTCAAATGATACAGGGTGGGCCATATGAGTGTTGGCGATTTAATTCTTCAATTTCTCGGTAACGCGTGGCGCGGGGTGGCGAGGGCATATGTTGTTCGCTGCGCCGCTTCCTGGAAATTTAGTCGCCATGGAGCCGTACACGGGAGTGCTGCGTGCATTTTGTGTCCGAGCGTATTACGAACACAATAAATCAATGATTACTGCACGACGTTTGTATCGGCATGAACACGGTTTACACGATTTAAGTGAAATTCCAAGCGCCAATGTGATACGAAAATGGATCAGAATGTTCGAAACAACCGGCTCAATAGTACCAATTACGGTTCGTGGTCGCCCAGTTTCTGCAAGATCAGCCGACATTGTGGAGTGTGTTCGTGTTTCAGTTCAGCGAAATCCGCAACAGTCAACACGTAAGAGAAGTCAGTCTTTGGATGTCAAAAGAACAACTTTACGACGAATTTTCGAAACGTGATTTACATTTGAAGGCTTATAACATTCAGATAGTCCAAGAATTAAAACCAGATGATGCCAATAACCGACTTAACTTTGTCAATTTGATGCTAGAGCGGTTCAACAATTTCAACAACGTGATTTTTAGTGATGATGCCAATTTTGAATTTAATGGCCGTGTGAAGAAGCAAAATTGTCGGTTCTGGTCCGAGACTAATCCCCGACGATTGCATGAACGTCCACTTCATAGCCCTACGCTTGTCTTGTGGGCTGGGATAACGTCAACCGGTATTATTGGACCATACTTTTTTGAGGACGAAAGAGGGCATGCGATGACGGTTAGAGCGAACAATTATTGCAACATGCTAGCAGACTTTTTGGTGCCAGCTTTGCAAGAACTTCAAGGCAATACCTCGAGGATGTGGTTTCAACAGGATGGGGCCCCATGTCATACGGCTAGGGTATCCATAGAACTGCTGAAAAATGTTTTTCCTGGAAAACTCATTTTGAAAAGATCTCTCTCCATGCGATTATTTTCTATGGGGTTACCTCAAATCGGTAGTCTACGAGTATAATCCGATCAACTTAGAGCAGTTGGAGAGGAACATTATTTAGGAAAGTAACAAAATACCGAGAACAACTTTTCAACGAGGTTTCCAAACTTTGCGACTTCGGTTCCATGAATGTCAAGCAGCCGAGGGAAGCCATTTGGACAACATTATTTTTAAGTCTTAAAAATTCCCATGCTTCTACTTTTTAAAAATACAAATATATTTTTGTTATGTTTCGTAGTTTTTTTTAATTGAATATTTAAACCGCCAACACCCTTATGGCCCATCCTGTACTACATTCTTCCAATCAATAAATTATATTGTGGATTTATATTCCAAATATATGCGATGTTTATTTCCATAAAATTTAACACATAAGATTCAAGCATTCGTATAAGAAAATTTATTTTATGTCACAATTTTGTTGGTATAATAAAATTGCTGCAGGTGTAATTGACGCTTCTGTTGTCGGTTTCATTGGCTTTTAAATTGTGTCATTAGTCATACACAAACTTGTAACCAAATTCATATATTAGAATCCTACACAAAATACTATTCTCTATACATTTCCCAGCGTGAAAGACGACCAAATTATTTTCTTATTCTGCTTTATATACAAACGTATACAGATGGAAGCTGGTGTGAGACTGCATGTGGGTGGTTTGATTTAAAAGTTCTCTTTTGTATTGTGTAATATCAACCAGAGTGAGCGTGAGCATTTGCAGCTAAATTCCTTACCTGTTTGCGAAACAATATGGCTCGATACATAGGAGCACCTTGGTTGCCGGAATCCTGCGATACAACCGATAAAAAATATGGACTTTTTTCAGCATCAATGCCAACATAGTTTTGATGTACTGTAAAAGAAAAAGAGAGGAAAGGAAACAGACATTTATATACATCGATGAAAGAAAGAGAATTTGTATGAAAATTGTGAAAAGGATAGAATTGAACAAATGTATACGGAAGAATGAAACTCATTTAGAAAATGTATTTGCAATTACGTGTATAATACAATAAAACAGTGGTCGTGTGGAGGTTCATATTTGTTATGCTTCTTGGTCATTCCACATAGGCATACGTCATAACAAATATTTCCACTCTTAGGAAATGGTGGATAAAGATTGCAACTTTGTTCAATATATTTGTGGAAATTTTATATTAAAATAATTTAAAATATCCTATGGTTACGACTACAATTCACGGCATTAATAAATATAAGTTGAAACAGGTATGCTCAAAACCATGAGCATTCAAATTAGATGAATTTTCAAACTTTTTGTTTTTCAGTGTATAAATTTCAAAATTTCTCTTGCTTTGAGTGACATTTGTTAAATGGCATTGCTATTTCATTATGCAAATAATTTGAATATTATTTAAAATATTCATGCTCTTTGAGAAATTTTGATGAATCAACAAACATTTAACAAATCACCTCTGTCAAATTATCCATGTCTTAGAAAAAAGATTGAGTTAAATGAAAAAAATTTTTTTTTTTTTTGTGAGAATTACAATTTTCGATTGAATATTTAAATCACTAGTTTGACTAGCATGGAATACCACCTGGTAATTTATTATAATTTCAACTATTGGCATATAAACCACAAGAGAAAATATGCCGAATTTTCAAATGCTGATAATCCCTGCAAACGTTATAAGGATCACGATTTTAAGACATGCACCTAAATTATCCGGGCTCTTGAAAGGGAATGTACGAGGTTACTCCCAAAATTAGCCGACCTAACAAAGAAGACACAAAAAAGTTGGAAAAAAATTTTCTATATTTTTCAACATAACCTCCTTTTAGCTCGATGCACCTTTCCGAGCGATAATCAATAGCTTCAATACCCTGTTTATAGTAACAACTATCAAACTACTTAAAACAGCCATTAACCGCAGACTCCATCTCTTCATTATTTTAAAATCGTTTACCACCGAGCCATTTTTTCAAGTTTGGAAACATAGTGAGATAAATCTAGCGAATAAGGCGCGTGATGAAGCGATTCGAACTTTAATTCATTGATTTTGCCCATCGCTATAGTGGATGTGTGAAATGGAGCATTGTCTTGATGAAACAGCGCTTTCTTTTTTGCCAAATGCGAAATTTTTCCAAAATTCCATAGCCTAAATGCTTCAATAAATTAGCATAACATTCGCCGTTGATTTTTGTTCCTTTCTGAAGATAGTCAATAAAAATAATCCCATGCGCATCAAAAAAAAAAGACACCATGGCCCTATTTGCAGATGGGACCGTCTTCGCGTTCTTTGAATACAATTCTCCCATTCCAGTCCACTGCTTTGACTGTTCCTTTGTCTCAGGTGTTCCCATTTTGAGCACAGCTTTCTCATCTTCAAATTTTCAGTCAATATACGATGTATAGAACTTTTTGAAATGCCTATAATTTCTGATAGCTCACGCGCTTTGAGCCGACGGCCATCCAATACCATTTTGTGGATTTTGTTAGCCATGTCTGGCGTGAACACCTCTATTGCTCGATCACTACGGTGTCAGTCTTGGCAGCTCGTACGGCCTTTTTTGAACTCTGCTAACTAATATTTTACAATCGTAAACGAAGCTAGCTTGGCGTTATTATTGGTTGTACTGAGATCTTTCAAGTGGAAATATTGAATTACATAATAGTGACAAATTGTTTCCATGTTTACAAATTCACTGAGATTTTTTAATCTTGAGGACTCAAATAAAAATACTGGCGCCTTGAAACTTAAAACATATGTTTTATAAAGTTGCCACTGTTCACCAAAATAATTTTGTTCAAACTACTGGCACATCCATACGTTAGAGCGGCTAGTTTTGGGACCGCCTCGTAACTCTATATGCGACAAAATAGTTATAATCCGCTTCAACACTTTACATTTTATGCATGTCTGGATGAGACGTATTTTCTGGTGCCCTGAAAGCAACATTAAAATTATTCTGTAAGATTTGTATGCGGAACCAGTATGAACGACGTTTTTAGTCTAGCACTCGAAAAATTTAATTTCAACAATAACAATTCGATAATGAACTCCAAACTCGACGTGAAACAATGTAGTAAGTGCAACGAGATAACAGGCCAATGATATCAACTATTCAGTTTTGCTGTCCACTGATGAAATTACGATGAACCAATTTGATTATATTTTAGAGAGAACAATGGCTGGAGCCAAGTGTTAAGAAAACTGGACATCACTATGCCACAAAATACTCAAAAAACTCTTACAATTGCTACTTATAGAACTGACTTTAATCCTGATATTTATAGCACAAGAGGCCAGATTTTTCCCATTCGATGGCAGCTGCCAACGATGCAAATTTGGTCATTGACACGTAAGGCATGCTACAAATGCTAGTCTTCAACGATAGTGCTGATGAAGAAACCGTGTAATTAGCGCGACATAAATTTTTTGGTAAAATTTAAAAGAAGGGCTAAAAAGACCCTTTTATATTTGAATGTTCTACGGCCTAATGGTTTACGAAAATAATCCCTGTTAAATTCTGCTGAACACCTGTAGCTCAATGGAATATTTTTAGTAGATATTTTAATTTTGTTTAGGACAACATCGGGTAGGGTTATTAAAATTGAAGCTGTCTATAGGAAGGAAGTGAACTTACACGTAGTCATTAGGAAAAGGAATCGTTCGCTTGCAAAACCAAAATTGCAATTTCTCAAGGGAGACAGATTGCCCTTCCCCGAACGAAAGTAAGATTCAAAAAAGAATATCACTTTTTAAGAGCATTACAGACTAATGACGATGATGTGATAGTGAGCCTGCAACAGCTCCACAACATTATTTGGCCCTATGATTATAGTCTGTTTAAAAAACAATATCACTTGCTATGAACATTAGAGGCCAATGGCAATTATGTAACAGTGAGTATCCATCAGCTCCTAAATGTGATTTGGACCAATGATTACAATATATATTGTATTATGTTGAAAGTGCCTGCAGCAACAATTTGTTTGTCATTTACCTTCTATTAGGCTTAATAGAGTGGTGTTAGCCAACTCTATTTGACTTGACCGGATTTTATTAGTGCGGTTTTATATCTGGTAAGTCTAGAAATACAAAATCCCTGTGATTCCTTCACAAGTCATTTTGACATGATATAAGTAAAACTCCAGTGAACAATGTTGGTAGCATTTTCAATGAAGGTATGTGCTATCTGCATACACTGATGGGTTTGGTCAAATTCTGAGAGATATTACAACAATCCTCACAAACCTTGAGAAGGAGTCGACAAAAGCTCACAAGTTATTTGTTTCGACGAACAAAGATTCTTATCATTTGGGATGCTGTGAGGCTTTTGTCGACTTGGAGAATGATAATAATTGCAAACGGCTGCCTTTGGATATATTAGAGCGATCACAAATCTAGCTGATCTAACACAGAAGGCACAAAAAAAGTTGGGAAATTTTTTCTTTATTTTCTAATATAATCTCCTTTTAGCTCGATACACTTTTCTCAGTGATATTCAATGGCTTCTACACCCTATTTATAGTAAAAACTGTCAAACTCCTTAAAATAGTCATCAACCGCAAATTCTACCTCTTCATTGTTGGCAAATCTTTTATCACCGGAAGTAGAAAATAGTCCGAAGGAGCTAAATCTGGCGAATAATGTGCGTAATGAAGCAATTTGAACTTTTATTCATTAGTGGATGTGTGAACTGGAGCATTATTCTTCCTTTTTCATCAAATGCGATATGTGTTTTATAAAGTTGCCACTTTTCTCCAAAATAATGTTTTTTTGAACTACTGGCACCATCTACACGTCAGGTCGGCAAGTTTTGAGACCATCTTAACGAATTAAAACCTCTCTTGATGTGCAGTGATGAAATTCGCGTTATTACGGAAGTGTATGAAAGAGTTTTTGCGAGTTTTTGAGAGAAAAATATTTCGTCAAATATAAATACGCTACATAATTGATGGAGATTGTAGATGTCACACCAGTTATGAGCTATATAACCTGTAAGGCGAAATTGACCTGCGTAAGCGCATCAAAATACAACGATTTTATTGGTTGGGTCGTATTATGCGGTTGCGTTAAAACGTACAAAAGATTTTCGACAACGAACTTGATAGTGAACGTAGAAGAAATCGGTCAAAATCCCTTTGGAAAGAGAAAGACATTGAAATTATGTTGAAACTTTATACGACGGCTTTTTGTATAAGCGCACAGAATAACACATAACAATTTCTTCCAGTTTATATGTAGGTAAAGTGTTAAGTAAGTCAGAATTCTATTGGTATCTACAGTTTCTAAAACAATTTAAAAAGAGCGAATCTATAGACATATCATTAAAAAGTTTGTTTCTGAAAATAGAATATTATTTCTTTAAGAGCTAATGTGAAGGAGAAGTCTCCACTAATCTGAATTTTTGATGGTCTGAACTAAGGCCTTTGAAAGTAGTTCTAAAATACCTGACCAAAAATGATTTAGTTTTTTGATGGCCCAAAAGAAGGACTCTTAAAGCTCCTGTTGATGACCAAAAAACTTAGGAAGGACTCTTAAAGCTCCTGCAAATTTCAAGAAAATGTATGTGTTCGGGGCATGTCTTGAAAAGAAAATAAGACTGCATTCGAAATAAATATATTGGAAATAAACAATCATGAATTAAAACTTATGATTGGCCGCATTTAACAAATGCCGTAGAAATTATACAAAACAAGAACTCAAACTTATTTTAACATATATTAAAGTGTACTTTATATTCAGATAAAATATAATCATTAGCATCCTTTTAGATACCAAAATAGGAATGCAGTTTTCATGTTTCTCTTCCAGCATAGTTAAATCATTTACTTACATTTTCCCAAAAAATACTTAAAATACCAACGTGTCTGGTGTTCGGGATTCTCCAATATAGGCGTACTGGGTGAACCAAATACCTGCAAAGAAAGAGGACAACAAAGAAAAGTGTTTTAAAGGCAACATTGAAAAGCAAAATCACAATAGCTCAGCATGTCAGCAATTTCTGGATATGACAGATTTTGGGAAGTAAACCTCATTTGTGCCCCGTAAGCTTTTTATTAGAAGTCAGTTGTAATAAATCAAATGTCAAAATACCTTAAACTGATTTGATGAAAACACCTTTCACGTACATACGCTCATGTTCCCCTACAAGTTTACTTTTGAGTATACAAAATGTATGTGTGTGCCTGACATGAGAATAGTCCCACCCTTTAAATGTCTATAAATTTGATATTTTGTTATCTGTACAGTCGAATTTTGCGGTGTCGATTATGGTATAAAATAAATATTGCAGTTTCATCATTTAAAAGATTTTGTTATCAATGGCATGTTACAGCGTATAATACATCATCCCAAAATTGCGTATTCAGTTTTAAATTTCGTGATAATTTGGTTTTTGTTAAAACGTCAACAAAGATATGATGAAAACGCTTAGTAATGTAGACTGGGTATCAAATGATTTTACAGCTTTTGCAACATTTTCTGTTATTGTACAGCAAAAGTTAACTTAAATTGTCCTTTGCTGCCAAAACATAAATGATTTTCAGGCGCTATGACTTCGTAGCTTTTTAAAAGGTAACAAATTGATTGACGAGAAGCTGGACTGTTTGCCTAAAACTCTACTTAAAACTTATATACTCTCCACTAAAAAGATTCGAAATCCCCGTACCACGTGCAATTCATTATCGAACCCTATAAGGGTTATTCATATAGTGGTTTCAAAACCGCCAGTGCGGCAAGTCTGTCATTTGAAGTGGTATTTACGAATGTGGAAGGTTTGCCATTTACGAATATGGATCGAATAACGATTGAAAAACGCGTAACAATAGTTAAACCTAACTACAAAAGTGGTGATTCAAACGTGGGCTTTCAATCGAACAATGTTTTCTTCAGCGATGAAGCTTATTTCTAACTCCGTGGTAACGTCTGTGTCTCGGGGAACCCAGGAAATGGTTATGGAAAAACCATTGCTTCTGGAAAAAATTACTGTTTGGTGCGCGTTATGGACTGGAGGTGCCAGTGGGCTGTACTTTTTCGAAAACTACCTTGAAAGTAACCACTGCTACAACTAATCCTAAGGTGGTTATTTAAATAACATTGTATTTCGTACATAATGGCCAGGATCCAATCATTGTAATGAGATAAAGGTTTTATTGAAATCAATCATAGTTTTATGTGTGTTTTATTTAACTTTACTTAATAACGAATAATGAAAAACACACGTATTGTATTATTACAAATGGAAAGCTGTACAGATTATATATTGAAAATGTGGGTAGTAATGATATTAAGTTTGATACATCGCAAAATATATGGGTATGGCAAAACTGCCTTCTACTCATGAATAATATATTGACATATTCGGTTTTTTTTTTCAATAGAAATGTATTATTAGAATTATTAGAATTTTTCAATAGCCACTCATTAATTAAGGTAAGCCCCTCACAATGTGTATTACTTGGGATTACTCCTTCGTGTTTATTTCAACTAATGTTGTTAACTCTCGATGACAATGGTAAAGAAATTTCGAAAAAAACTTCTATTTTTGAGGAAGAGAGTATAATTTTAACATAGAAAAGTATTCTAAAGGTGCGAGCTTATCGTCTGGAAGGATTAAAATATGTCAACATAGTTCAATTTTTTCGTGAAGAAACTTAGGTTGTTTAGTTTGGGGGGGGACTATTTTGAAATCCTGCCAAGCATTATATGGACAACTAGTTAAACTACTGCATCCTACATATGACATATGACAATACTCGACTACGTTTTGGCAATATTTTTTTGACTGTGCCAAATTTTAAGCAGTTTCATGGAGACTTAAGGCAGTTATCGTATCTAATAGCCATTGAGGCAGGTAGATATTGCTCATTTGACGTAGAATATCATAAAGGACATTTGGTCAAAAGACACGAATGTTGTTGCTGTCACTTTTTACGAGATCTTTCACAGTGCAGAAATGATTTTGTTTAGAACTTTCTGAATGCAATTCTTAAGTTGCTCCAATTGCGGGCATATGATCCAATTGATCATTTGATTGCAAGGGGGTGAATGCCACTTTCAAAAAGTTTTTTGATACAATTTTGTCAGCGCATTTGTCATTCACAGAATGTTTTCTTTTTGTTTTCACAGTGACTACGTTAAAGATAATTTTCCTGATAGTGTCAGAAGAATGTATACCAAATTAGCTGTGAGATTAAGTAGACATGTCCAAATTGAAAATGTTCTTAAATATTTAGATGAAGTAACAGTCGCCCAAATGAATGGACGTTTCCGAAACGCGATATTTATCATACCAACGAAATACGTGAATGAGTTTTGCGAGTTTTTGAGAGAAAAATATAATATAAATACCCCACATAATTGAGGGAAATTTTAGGTGTCACACCAACTATAAGCTATATCTCTGATCTGTATGGCGAAATCGACCTGAGTAAGCGCATCCAAATACAACGATTTTATTGGTTGAGATATATTGTGCGGTTGAATTAAAACGCACAAAAAGTTTACGACAACGAAGAAGAAGTCGGTCGAAACACCGTTGGAAAGAGAAAGACATTTAAATAATGTCGAAACTTAATATGACGGATTATTGTAAAGGTGCACAACATAACAGATAAAAATTTCTCCCAGTTTTAAGGTAAAAAGTGAAGTAAGTTATATTTGAGTTAGAGTTCTATTGGTATCTACAGTCTCCAAAATCAATTTAAAAAGTGCCGATCTATAGACATATTATTAAAAAGTTTGTTTCTGAAAATAGAATATTATCTCTTTAAGAGTTAATGTGAAAGAGAAAGTCTCCACTTATCTGAATTTTCGATGGTCCGAACTAAGATCTTTGAAAATAGTTCTAAAATCCCTGACCAAAGAAGGACTTTGAAAGCACTTGCAGATTTCTAGAAAATATGTAAAACAAATATGCACTCCAGCACAAAAGGATTCAAAAATATTTTTGGTCCGTTTGTTTAGGGCATGAAAAGAGAATAAAATTGTATTCGAAATCAATATATTAGAAATAAACAATCATGAATTAAAATGTGTGAATGACTGCATTTAACAAATGCCAAAAAATTATATAAAACAACCATTCAAACTTGTTTTAACATGTATTTAAGTGTACATTATAATCACATAAAACATAATTAACAATAGTTCATCTTGCCTACTAGTACTGAAAATTTATATTACCGTAGTGCCCTGGAACCATTTGACTATTAATTGGCAGTTCATTTAGAGGAAATACTTCCATTTGTAACAGATCAAATGGTCAAATTGCCATGATATTTTTGTTCAGTATAATTTGATATTTCATTATGGAAGGGCGATCTAAGCCGATCACTTAGACCACAGCATATAGGTATATAAAAAAAACAATAAAAATCTGCTTTCTGCGAATAACTTGTTGCATGTGCTTAAAGAAACTTTGTGTTTAAGGAACACAATTTGTATTATTGGTCACCAAAATTCGTGATAAAGTAAATAAAGTGGCGGTAGCTCAGGCGCCTTTCACAATAACTTGTTTTATTTTACGCTAATACTTTGATTCTAAAGCATACAAAATTCATCTCCAACAATAATTAATGCCAATTAGCGTTGTGAATAGTTAAGGTTAATAGTTTTCGCCCAATTTTTTTTTTAACAATGGGGCCTGTTTCTGGCTTAATGTCTTTGTTAAAAAGCAAAATTCCTATAATTGGGCTGAAGAGCAAACCAAAAATGTTCTAAACCTGCCATTGTGTTTAAATGGAATCGTCGGTCCATATTGCTTGAAAAATGAAGCAACCAAAACGTAATTGACGGAATTTTATTCCAATAACATGTCGCTTCTTGCCCCATAACCAATGAAACGGACGAATGAAATTGTCGCCTAGATAATGTAATATCACATCTCCATAGTTTTTCCTTGGTGTTATGGAAAGACCGATGTCTATGTGGGTAAACTGGCTAGGATTGAAAAAGTGGGAGCCAATATTTTTGACGTCATTCGCCAAAGACGCGTTATCAAAAATTAGATCTTCAAAATGAACCATGTTAGAACCACTTTAGCTACAACCAACATTTGAGGAAAATAATCCTTAAACGAATATAGAAATTTCAGTCACCCAACATTCTTGTGAGTTGATGCAAAAGTGTGCTGGGTGTAAGGAAAGGCGTGCCAAACTGCCAGCTTCTTCTGGGAAGGAGCAAAATGATATGTACCTTGATCCCTTCGGGTGAAGGTATACAAATTGTTCATATTAGTAAATGTATGTGAAACATTCATTTTTGGTAAATCAATCAATTAGTATGGGTAGTATCGTAGGTCTGTGGCAGCGATGTTCATTTTCACTGACTGAAATAATCTTATCCAAATAGTCTTATCTGAATTGTGCCAGTCAGACAAACACCGTTCAATTGACTTAAAAAACCATAAAATACATTTGGTCAAAAGATATTTGTTGCTTTAAATATTGTCTCAAATGTTTCCGTTTCAAATCATATATGCCATTATTCGTTAGGGTGAGGACATACAAATATTTATAAATACCGGTTGTCCGTCGGGAAGGTATACCACTTTGTTAGTTTATAATTTTTGATTAAATGAAAGAGAAGGAATCTTATATTGATAAATGTTTTGTTTAATGTCGGCAATTATGTAAGGAATACAATATCAGATAAATGTTCGCCTCTCTTAGCCTCTCACACAATTCACGCTGTATTTCTTTAATTTCATCACGAATATTTTGTTTGAGTTGCTTAAGCGTTTCTGGTTTGTTTGCATAAACCTTGATTTTTATATATCCCCACAAAAGGAAGTCCGGAGGCCAATCAACATAACCATTTCTTGAAATAACTTGTTGTGGAAAGAGGTCTCGCAGTGATTCCATTGTAATACTGGCTGCATGCGATGTGGCACCGTCTCGTTGATACCACATGTTAATCAAGCTCAAAGCATGCAGTTGTGGCGTTAAAAAGTTTTCAATCATATCTCGATTTTGTTCCCCATTGACAGTAACCGTTATGCCGTTTTCAGTTTCAAAGAAGTAAAGTCCAATGATTCCTTCTAACCAAATTGCAGTTGGCGAATAATTTGATGGTTTTCCATTGCCCAGGACCGACTTCTCTGTTTATTCACATATCCATTCAAATGAAAATGTGCCTCGTCACTCATTATGATTTTTTCATGAAAATTGGGGTTGTTATGGGAGAGCTGTAACATCATATTGGTATAAGTACGGCGGCGTAAATCGTCTTGTGGAAGAAGCTCTTGTGTCAACAGAATCTTATATGGAAACAAATGCAAATTCTTGTGCAAGATTGTAGCCAAAGTTGTTCTTAGAAGACCAAGCTCCTGAGCACGACGTCGAATTGAGGTTGATGGATTGTTTGGAACATTTTTTTGAGCAGCAGAAATGTTTTCAGCCGATCTTGCAGTACGTTGTGGTCCATGCTTCACCCTATCAGCTACGACCCTCTTTCTGCGAAATCATTCACTACACGATAAATAGTGCGTCTTGTTGGCACGTTTCTTCTCCCAAAAATTTCACGTAACTTTCTCATCGTTACAGTACTCGATGGTTGATTTTGATAAAATGTGTCAACGATTAAAACGCGTTGGTTCATCGAATATTTTTCCATAATAAATTTGCCACGTCTCTACTACACGACTGCAAAATATGAACAGTCAAGACTAATGTTTAAAAAAATGGCGGCAAAACAAAATACCTTTCCGACGGACACCCTGTATAAAAAATTGTTCCTTTATATGATAACAATGGCTGTTATTGATTCTTTTTCAACTATCCCTAATACCGCATTATATCGTGCTGCATCTTATTGGTAGCGTTGTTAGATCCAGGTATTTGTTCAACCTCTGATGCAATTTGAAAAATAATGGATTTTTCATTTTGCCCAAAATTAGTTATTTTTGTCAACCCTCGGTATAGATATGCACAAACTTTTACAATTCTATAAAAAGACTACTACTATTTTGCAAATATTTACGTTTGTTATTTTTTTTTTTTTATTAAATAAGTCGCCTCTAACAGTGGAATAGTTTTAAACTTAGTATGCGTTCTGTAACAACTCGTCAAATTTTAAATGACAACAATTTTTTTTTGCACATTTAAGAATGTTAAATATTTAAAATACTGCCGAATTATTACGCTTCCAACCAATTCCTTTGCATTTTCTCTAAATTTTCCCTTAAATATCTCAGTCTTTTACTCCCTCAATATATACAGTATATGTATAAAGCAATGTCATACAATTTACTTTACGTTCAATGCGTTTCTAATAACATTCATTGTGTCTGTTTTTGAACTTTGATTTTGATTACAAAATTTGTTTCAGATTTTTTTTTAATTTTCAAGTCAATTTACCATTCCTGACTCCAGCAACAGTGGTGTGTTGTCCACATTGTATGAAGGACATTCTAAAAATTAAAATGTTTCATTCATTGTATAACGAGTAATCATGAAATTTTCTAACAAAATTCAAATTACTAACAACAACTGTGTTATACAAACGACAATAGAGTTGAACCGTATCCAGCTGTGTTATTCATCGAAATTGATTTGACCGACTTTCCGTGGAACATTGCCATGGATATACAGATCTGAGGCAGGACTACTAATGGCTAGCTGTAAATAGCATGAAATCAATGTTAATGTAAATAATTTGTATGCCATTCCTTCCTCTGTTATCCGCTCAAAACCTTATAAGCAGTGGCTGTCGCCATCGCCGTTTGGCATTAACAATATAATACAGATGTCAGAGGATCAAAGTGAACGATGAACGAAATATGGTCGCACAATAAGAACTGTATTAAAGAAAGTTAAAAATACGCATTTATTGTTTCCGTAATAAAGTTGGAAGGAACATTCTGTAGTTTCGCAAAAGAATGCTTTTAAATGACTTTATTATCTTTTTTCCAGAATTTTAAAAATGTTTAGAGCTTAATTCTTCTTTTTACTGGCGCTGACGTAAACATTTCGCTGGTGACGCATTTTTACAAATGATTTTTCTAAAAGCGTGATAATAATTACTTTAATCATTTTAAAAACCAATAGTAATAATATTTCGTTTTAATAACACAATGCAACCATGTATTTAGGGTCACAATCAAACCAAATTATTTTCAAGGTTTATTAAAATGATATCACAAACCTCATTAAGTTTTGATGACATTCTTTATAGACCTAGGAAGAGAATTAGGGTTTGTTTTAATAGCACATAAAGCGTACAGGATTTTCCAATATTCTGCAACATTAACAGCTCTTTCATCATTCCTTAATTTACGTTTCACAGCACATGCAGTGAACCCTCGTTTTATATCACAAAACAAACCAATCTTAAGAAATTTAAAGCAATTTGGCGCTACCCTATTTATGGTGCAGAAACTAGAACAAACTTGTTTTAAATATGTATGGGCTACAATATTTTTGTACAAATTTGCGAAATACGTCAAATTTTGAATTTTTTTTTCACTTTTCGAATATGAGTTTTAAAAGTTATCAAAATCAAGAGGGATGGAAGAACCACCAGGACAGGCGCGTCTGGCCATGAGATTTACAAAACACTTTGTATTTTGACTCGCCGTGACATGGATGGCCTGCACACGTAACTATCATGCTTATCATCGATATGACTTCGAGTAGTCAAATAGTCGACAAGTCTAGCAAACGCTATTCAAACTGATGTTCGGAATTCTCGTTGCACTGTAGGCCTCGTTTGAGTGAATTTTTTAAATAGAATACGCCAAAACTCACTGAATGTGAGAAGTTCTTCCATGTTTCTTTTGCGGTATGCAGGACAATTTTGTTGTATGTATTTTCTGGCGTTATGTAGAAACGAATTTAACTTTATCAAGTGAATAAATCTATTATTACTATTGGTGTGGTCACCCTTTTTGACATTTATCTCTATAGGATGCTAATAATATTTCAGTATACTCTTCCTATATTGTTGATGAAATAATGTTAAACTTTCCCTACAGCATATTACAAAGTAGCTGAGGCAACTGTCCGGCTTTTTAAAAGCACGATATACGAAGTGTGTTCAAAAAATATGGTAAATTTTCAAATTTCGCGGGCTACGTACATTCGACTTCCGACTATTATTATTTTTTTTTTTTTTGGTACACTCGTCTCGAAGATATCTCTATATGGATAATAGCATGATTAGTTTGTTCGTGAGAGACATAAATAAGACAAGTGTTTTGCGTGTTCCGTCATTTTCTGCTATTGAAAAAAAATTGATCACAGAAGTTACATCAAACTTTGTGTAAAAAATGGAATTAAGTGCTCAAAAACACTTGAAATGTTGACAGTGGCAAACGGGAGAGTACTCTGAGTCAAGAATATGTTTACAAGTGCTACAAGCTTTCCACAGAAGGTCCAGAAGATGTGAATGACGACGCTCGCTCTGAAGGCCCTGCACATCAACAACCGCTGCAAATGTTGAGAAAGTTAAGAAAATTGTTATGGAGAATCGTCGAATCATAATTATAGAAGTTGTTGAGGATGTCGGCATATCGGTTGGCTCATGCCATGCAATCTTTTCGGAAATTTTGAGCATGAAGTGTGTGGCAGCGAATTTCGTTCCAAAATTGCTGAATTTTGACCAAAAACGACGTCGTATGAACATCGCTCAGGAATTGTTAAATGACGTCAACGCAGATTAAGATTTTTTTAAAAGGGCCATAACTGGTGACGAATCATGGGTGTATGGTTATGACATCGACATCAAAAGTCGATCGTCTCAATGGAAGAGTCCAGGAGAGCCAAGACCAAAAAAAGCACGCCAAGTTCGAGCAAATATCAAGATTTTGCTCACGGTTTTCTTCGATTACCATGGCGTAGTGCATCAGGAGTTCTTACCACAAGGTCGTACGGTAAACAAGGAGTATTATCTTGAAGTTATGCGCCGTTTGCGTGAAGCAATACGAAAAAACGCCAGGAGTTTTGGAAAAAAATTCGTGGCTTTTGCATCATGATAATGCACCTGCCCACTCATCTTTGCTTGTGAGAGATTATTTGGCCAAAAACAACACCGTTATCAAGCCTCAGCCACCGTATTCACCAAATTTAGCCCCCCTGCGACTTTTTCCTGTTCCAAGATTGATTGTTTTGTGACGATTGAGGAAATAAAAACCGAGTCGCTGATAGAGCTCAAGGACATACCAAAAAAGTGCATATCAGAACTACTTCGACGATAGGAAAAAAACACTGGTACAAGTGTATTATATCCAAGGGGAACTATTTTGAAGAAGATAAAATAGAAATTGATGAATAAAGAAATATTTTTTGAGAAAAATTAAAATTCAGACTAGTTCTTGAACACACCTCGTATAGTACATTGCGAAAATGGTTCCACAGTGTCAAAAGTGAAAATTTGTTCACAACAAAAAAAACTTTCTTCTATTTTTCTAAGGCAGAAATAACACACTTTGGTGTATTATAAGGTGTGATCAAAAAATAACCGTTATTTTCAATTTGTTCAAAAAACATTTATTTATTCTTCAATAACTATCTTGTCCCCTTCAAAGTAACTCCCCTCAGATATAATACACGTTTTTTCCAATCCTCGAAACATTTGTGAAACGCGCTTTTTGGTATCGCCGACAGCACCTTTTTCGATTTTTCTTTTGTCTCCTCAATTGTAGCAGAACGCTTTTCTTTCATCGGTGTCTTCAATATTGGGTAGAGGAAAAAGTCTGCGGGCGCCAAGTCCGGTGAATACGGTGGTTGAGGCATGATTGCGGTTTTGTTTTTGTCCAAAACTCACTCACAAGCATCGATGTGTGAGCTGGTGCGTTACCATGATTGGTTTTTCCACAATTCTCTGCGTTTCTGACGAATTGCTTCGCGCTAAGGGCGCATAACTTCAAGGTAGTATTTCTTATTGACCGTACGACCTCGTGGCAAGAATTCATGATGCACCACGCCTTTGCAGCCGAAGAAAACAGTGAGTAAAACCTTCACATTTGACCGAACTTGGCGCGTTCTTTTCTGGTTTCAATGTCATAGCCATACACCCATGATTCGTCACCAGTTATGACCTTTCTGATGAAATCTGGATCGTCGTTGACGACGTTCAACAGCTCTTGAGCGATGTCCATGCGACGTTGTTTTTGCTCAAAATTTAGCAATTTTGGAACAATCTTCGCTGCCGCACGTTTCATGCCTAAAACATTCGTAAAAATTGCTTGGCATGAGCCGAACGATATGCCAACATCATCAGCAACTTCTCTAATAGCGATTCGACGATTATCCAAAATCATTTTCTTCACTGATTCAATGTTTTCATCGGTTGTTGACGTGCTCGGGCGACCAGGACGAGCATTGTCATTGACATCTTCTCGGCCTTCCTTAAACCGGTTATACCACAATGGAATTTGTGTTCTCCTCATAGTAGACTCGTCAAACGCCACAGTCAACATTTCAAATGTCCTTGCACATTTAATTTCATTTTTTACACAAAACTTAATACAGTTTCTTTGATCCATTTTTTCGAATAGTGAAAAATCGAAGAGCACACCAAAACACGACTAACCTTTTTATGTGTCAAAAACAAACTGACAATCCAAAATGGCTGATATTGTCAACATATATAACAGGCACGTGTACCAACATAACAGAAAAAAAAAATGCGAAAATCGAACATACGTAACCCTCGAAATTTGAAAATATCGATTATTTTTTGATCACATTGAAAGAAGTTGTGCTTTTTTTTTTGTCAAGCCTTCTTATCTGGCGGTGGATCGTTGACTGGATTGTTTATAACTTTATGAATGACAAGTGTCAGAAGTGACAAAATTGGATTAGTATAAAAAAATAAAAATAAATCTTTTTCGATAAATCATGTTTTTCATGAAAAATATTATCCTTTAAAGATTTATAGATTGGGGAGAAACCATCTCAGTTCATACAATTTCTAAAAGTACTACTTTGCTTGTGGGCGCGGTTGCTGAAAAAATACACACATATTGGTGAGAATTTCTTTGAAAAACAAAAAAAAAAAAGTTCCACGTTGGTGAAGTTTTCGACTCACTCACTTATTTTGCAATGTGCAAATCGTCCGCAATTCAGTTCAGTTGTTTTCATTTAAAATTGATGGCGGCTGGCGATGTGGTCTTGGTGATGGATGACGTGAATTAGACTGCTAAATGCATGAAAATGTTGTTAAAAACTGATTTTTGTTTTTGAATAACGTGATGCCGAAAATTTATTGTAAATACTTTGATATAAAATATTTTTGAGTAGGTATCTTGGAAGTGATAGGCAATCCACTAACAGAATGGAAAATTCATGAAAACGAATGATGATACATATTTGGTTCAAAATATGACAAATAAGAAAAATCGCCATATCTAATAAACGGAGCTCCCAATAGGGAGCATATTCTTACGTGTTACAAAGAGGTTTGTTCAAAACGTGAGCTTTCACATAGTGAGAAAATCGCTTAATTAAGAAAGCTGCAAAAATATTACGAAAATGCTGTAACTTGGAATGGGATCGTTCATTCATGAAAATGACTCAAGCTTTGACCTCTATAAAATGCTTTATCCTCTACGTAACATTCAATTTTTTTTTCGTGAAAATAAGACAACATTTAACTTCCACTTCCATTGGAGTTTTCCTAGCGGGGCATTCATATGACGACAATGTTGACTACTTATGGGTTGGTAAATTTGAAAAGTGATAAAAACCATGTATAATATATTTCCAAATATTTAAATTTAATATTTTTTTAACATATATTTATATATACCCTATTCATCCACATTTTATCATTTATTTTATTTTCCAAAAAACGAATAATTATTCTTTTGTTGATTCGAATAATTAAAATATAAAAGTTATTTGCCTTCAATGGCTTCCACACAAAATCCAAATGTCGAAGGTATCCAATAGACAAATGCAAATTTAAAAAAGTTAGCCCAAAATAAACAAAAAAAACCAGGCAATTGTTTTAACTGATACGCTGTTCTTACCAACGCATATTTTGCATTGTATAACAATATTTTATATTATATCATCATAAATATTGTGGCTACAAACAATGCAAATTATTTTTGCCATTATAAGGTTTGAGGTTATGGTTTATTATTTCACACTGTGCGGTATTAAAGCAAATATCACTTATTTTCCAATGGAACTTCATGTCGAAACAGCCAGTGAAAATATCAGCACAATTCATAACTGGTAGCGAGTTTTTCACACAACTGCAACATATTAAAATTGAAAGAAAACTCATAATAGCATTACTTGATAACAGTGGCAATTAATTTTTCGCGCTCATTAAAATTTTCAATGGAAGTTCCAAAATAAATAGAAACAAATATGTATGCATTCGTGTAGAATAACCTAAAAGTCTTCAGTTATGGAAATACATTACGTGTTTTGCAAACTAAAAGAAGGAAAAGTCAACTAATTTGTCGTTTTGTTAGTAAAAGACCTTTTTGACGAAAGAGTATGTTGAGACGTGTAGTTGAAACAATTTAAACATGTTTCAATTGACACACTAATTAGGAAGAAGTCGATAGGAACAGCGTTTTTGCAAGAACATGTTTACATATTTGGAAAAATTGTCCTTCAGTGGTGTAAAAACCAATGGTTCCACTGGGTGAAAGACGATTGACAGAAAAATCTTATGGAATTTATGCTATATATCATGTATTTGCATGTGTCCCCTGGCCGTAATCAGGATATTAATACAAATTAACGGTGTGGAAATTATTAAAATCTGTTAACTACTTTTTTATTACTACACGCAGAGAAAAAATTCGTTTCCCGTAAAAGAAAAATGAGTCAATGAAACTTTGTTTGTGACATATATTTGCTTACAACGAAGAACTTTCCTAACAAACAAATATTTCCTTTGGCTTAAATGATGTATATTAGCCGGAAACCCTGGAAGAAACCAAAAACGTTTGCGGCAAAATGTTATTTTCTTTACCGCAAAAGATGTATTGTTCCACCAAACTATGGTATAGTTTTTATAGGAAACTAGCCGACCTGGCAAACGTTGCTTTGCCTTCAAATTTTATTTTTATTGGAAATGTTTCATTAGCAGGAGCAGAAATAACTGCTTTTTAATTTGTGGTTTGTATAGGTGGTACCACTCCCCATTGTCCAATCCCGCCCGTATTTGCAGCAGCACTTAAGATATGTACACCAAACCGATGTACCAAATTTTGTTCAAATACCGTAAACAGGAGCAGAAATATTGTATATTTAATTTATGGTTTGTATGGGAGGTACCACGCCCCATTGTCCAATCTCGCCCATATTTGCAGTAGCACTTAAGATATGTACACCAAACCTACGCACCAAATTTTGCTCAAATACCGTAAGCAGGAGCAGAAATAATTGATTTTTAATTTTTTGTTTGTATGGGAGGTACCACGCCCCTTTGTCCAATTGGACCGAATTGTAAATCTAAACCATCCCGGGCACCACCCAGACGCATATACAAAAATTTACGCAAAGCGGTCCAGCCGTTTAGGAGGAGTTCACTGACAACGCCCGTACAGTAGAATTATATATATAAAGATAGGAGACGTTGGCGAAAAATATTTATTTAATTTATCGTAAACGTAAATAAAAATATTGGAGGTTATCAGATATAAGTTTTATTAATTAAATATATGCACGTTTCTAACAATCTTATTTGTATATTACAAATAGCACCGTTTATTTTACATTTTTTTTAATCAAATGTCATTGACTCGTATTCAATTGTATTTAAATTAATGGTTCGTAAACTATTTCTTAATATATTTTCTTTGCATACGACTGACAAATTTACAGATTCTAAAAGAGCCGCAAAATAATCTTCATAATCTTCTTATAAAAATGTTAGTCTTTACGAAAAACATATGTTTGACATGCTTTTACCTTGATCAAAATCTAGTTTCTGACTAACTCGTGTTGTTGATTTTGACCATCCCGAAATCTGTCCAGAAGATGCAAGTGATGTCCTCTAGTTTTTGTATGTGTCATTTATAAACAATTCAAATTCTTGACATTCACAATCGCTTTTTTCCGACTTTACATCTCCGACGCTTGTGACAACCTGAAAAAAGAAGAACATTTTTCTTTGCTACTCAACGCGCCACTTTTTTCTATCCTCTCTCTTGGTTACATGATACTTTCTTTCTCTCTCTCTCTCACCGTTTGATATTAATCAGTTTTGAATGTTCACCAAATATGATCAAATCACATAGAAGGTAGCAACAGAAGTACAACAAATGACTTGAATTTGCTTCTCTCCACTCTTCAACTCTCTTTTACGTTGTCTTTCGCATTTATATTCTAAATTCCTGTGTTCTTCGTAAAAGTTGTCCTCGTTTACTGCAAAAGTTAATCATAACGATTTTCTCGTAAAAGAATGTTCGTTCATATCAATTACAAAAACGTTTACAACAAACGACTTTATTTACGGGAAACGTTGCAATTTTTGCGACAAAAGTTTAGCATACAAATTAAAAGAAGTATTTTTGCGGCAAAAAAGCTCGGAACGTGTTTTTTCTTTACGTGTGTTGAAATAAATATTCGAATAACGCTGTGCAGAAACGAATATAAATAACAAACTTTTTTTGGTAAAAGTTTTCCTTGATCCTTTGAATTAATGTCAAATGCCAGGCATTTGACCAGTGAGAACGGTTACAAAATCTTAAGAAACAAAAAAAAAAAAAAAAAAATGACCTTGCATCTCATGAATGAGACATGGGAGAGCTTCTCACATTCAGCGAGCTTACACGCATTCTATTTTTACATTTACTCAAATGAGACCTACAGTTTAAGAACGATTCCGAATGTCACAGTTTGAAAAGTATTTACAAGACTTGTTGATTACAACTACTCAAAGTGTTAGTCAGACACATCTAGGTGACCGTCACTCAAATAATGATGGGGTTGAACCTGCGTTCATGCTGTACGGTACGGTAGTCGCGTGTAGTAACCATCGCGGCACGGTTGGTCACAAAAAATCTTAACGTTTCGCTGAATTTTTTCATTAATAGGGGGGATCCGACACGGACAATTCAATAATAACTGTTACTTCGTCTAAGTGGTTTGAGTAATTTTGATGTCAGAGATGAACTACGCTCTTGTAGGTCAATTATCAAAACCGTCGATAGGATAATGGAAATCGTCAAGCCTGACCATCATGTAAGCACTATTTCGATTGCCTATGAGGCGAACGTTACACAAAAAACCTTCCGGAACCACTTGAATTAGGTTGGATACAAAAATAATCTCGGTGTATAGGTGCTATATGAGTTACGACAAAAAAAATCGCATATACCGAATTTCCATCTGCAAATCGTTGCTTAATTGCAACAAAATCGACCCATTTCTGGAGTAATGAAAAGTGGGTCACTTGCGATAACGTCCAACCAAAACGGTAGTGGCCGCATTGCTGTAAGCCGGCGAACACGGTGGTCAACTCAGGATTGATGCTTAGGAAGATTTTGCTGTGTGCTGGGTGTGATCAGCAGGGAATCATCTGCCATGAGCTGCTTCCCTACTTCCAAATTCGTGATTCGAACCTATACTTTCAACAGTTGCACCGTTTGAAGGAAGCAGTCTACCAGAAGCAGCCAGATTTGGCCAGCCAGAGTAAACACAACGCTAGTGACTTTTCCGAAGCTGCAGAAGTTTGGTTTAGGAATTTTATGTTCCTTCAATTTATAGTGAGGATCCGGCGCCAAGTTGTTACCATCTGTTCTTGTCTATGGTAAATTCATACACAGGGTGTCCGTCGGAAAGGTTTACTACTTTGTTTTGCCGCCATTTTGGCAATCATTAGTCTTGACAGTTCATATTTGCCAGTCGTGAAGTAGAGACGTGGCAAATTTATTATGGAAAAATATTCGATAAACCAACGCGTTTTAGTCGTTAAAACATTTTATCAAAATCAATCATCCATTACTGTGATGATGAGAAAGTTACGTGAAATTTTTGGGAAAAACAACGTGCCAACAAGGCGCACTATTTATCGGGTAGTGAATGATTTCGAAGAAAGAGGGTCTGTAGCTGACAGGGCCAAGCATTGACCACAACGTACTGCAAGATCGGCGGAAAACATTACTGTTGCTCAAGAAAGTGTTCAAAACAATCCATCAACCTCAATTCGACGCCGCTTGGTTTTCAAAGAACAACTTTGGCTACAATTTTGCACAAGGATTTGCATTTGTTTCCAATTAAGATTCAGTGGACACAAGAGCTTCTTCCACAAGACCATTGACGCCGACGTACTTCTGCCAATAGGAGGTTACAGCTCGCCCATGACAATCCCGATTTTCATGAAAAAATCATAATGTGTGACGAGGCACGTTTTCATTTGAATGGATATGTGAATAAATAGAATAGTCAGTTCTGCGCAATAGAAAATCCTCGAATTATTCATCAGTCATCTTTACATCCATTAAAAGTCACAGTCTGGTGTGCAATTTGGTCAGGAGGAATCGTTGGACTTTACTTCATTGTAACTGAAAACAGCGCAATGGTAACTGTCAATGGGGAGCGATATCGTGATATGATTGAAAACTGTTTAACGCCACAACTGCATGCTTTGGCCTTGATTAACATGTGGTATCAACTAGACGGTGCCACATCGGGATTACATTAGAATAACTGCGAGACTTCTCTCTACAACAAGTTATTTCAAGAAATGGTGATGTTGATTGGCTTCCACCGTCACCTGATTTTACTGCTCCGGACTTCTTTTTGTGACAATATCTGAAAAGCAAGACTATTGCAAACAAACCAGAAACGCTTAAGCAACTCAAACAAAGTTTCTGTGATGCAATTAATGAAATACCGCGTGAAATGTGTGAGAATGTAATGAAAAATGTAGTCAAAAGGGCTCGCATTTGTGAGACTAACAGAGCTGGACATTAATCTGATATTGTATTCCATACATAATTGCCGACATTAAATAAAACATTTATCAATATAAGATCCATTTTCTTTTATTTAATCAAAACATATAAACAAACAAAGTAGTATACTTTCCCGACGGACACTCGTTATTTTCAGTTTTAATATGAATTCAGCTTAATTTCATGTTTTGGGTCTTAGTCATCCAAATACTAGTTATCGTGCGCCCTTAAAGTAAAAATAAATGTTATACTTTCCGTAATTAATGTGCTGTGAAATAATTGTTTATTGCAAACCCATAATAAGCAATGATTCAAGATATTGCGTCTCCATAGACTATATATAGACTATAAATTACTATTCGTAATCATTTAGTAATTTAATAACCATTTCATATCAATCTTCTTCTAATTTTCCGCCTTCTTGCGACACAACAATGGGTATTGTGCGTAAACACTTATCCTACGTGCATATTCTTGCCACATAATTTCGTTCAACTTTTCCTTTCCAGGCTCATTATCATCATCATGTTAGTACATTTTTGCCGCCTCGTTTCAGGTTAATTGCAATAACTGAACACATTTTCAGTTATTGGTCGTTGCTTAAGTTTTCCAATTATAATGGAAAGTTTTAGCTATAATTAAAATGTTGAACTTGCCTCATTATGGTGATTTATATTTGCAACTTGTTGTTGTTCCGCTAAAATTGAGCTAAAAAAATGTGTCTTACTCTGCAACATTTGCATGGCAAGATATCATTTGAGATGAAATCTTTCACTGTTGAATGTAATCTTTAACTTCATTACTGTACAAAATTTTAACAGATTCAATTAAGAGAATTATAAAATAAAATAATTTATCCAATTTATAAGTGTAAACTACTTCGTAGACAAATTGCATGTGCGGCTGGTTACCAAATTTTGCAGTCAGGCGGATGGTTTATCATTATAAAGCTGCACGAGTATAGTTATGATATTTGCAATGCTTTAAAATGTTGACCAGAGAATTTATAACCCAGCAATAAATGTGAAACATTTATTTTCCCATTCCTTTTTTCGTTGGAAATAAAGCCTTTTGAAGTAAAAATATATGTTTTTATAAGGATTCATTATTGAACGCTCTCACCGAATATAAAAACGAAGTAGGACATCTCTCACAGTTCTCTCACATTATTATATTTAGACAATTACGATGCAGAACTTCCCAGTGACGATTCTTTTGCAGCGGTTCTCTATCTTGGGAACAATTGGAGGTATCCAACTGAAATTGGAAATGGCCGCTCATGGATCAAATTATATGGAAAAATGTATTCAAAGACCTTCAGCGGTAGCACAAGCTCTAGGGAGGTCGCGAAAATTACACATTTGTAAACACTTTACATTTTATCAATTTTTGTTCTAATAAACCACAGTTGTTTATGAAGATTGGAAATGATATCATATTTTCAAACAATTTTTTCCGAAAAGCATGTCATTTTCAAGTTCTTCTAGTCCCCTGTATAAAATTTCGGAAATATAAAACAATTTTTGTTTCTTTGAAATCAACGTCAAAAAGCTTAAATAATTTGTATTCCTATGAAATATTAGGTGTGCAACTAAGTTTCCGCTGTTTGCCAATAGATGGCGCCAGCTGTAAGTTCTAGTCGATTCTGCCATAACCTAAACGTCTTAAACCAAGCTTAGGTATGTGGTAAACTTACCGCCTCGACACAACAGTGTGTTTCTTTTGACGTCATGTTTTTTTGGTTGTGTAAATATGTATGATTTTGTGACAAATAATCGTCATATGCGGGAAGTATTGATTTTCTGACAACCGAAGAAGACGGCGGCTGAAGCTCATTGACAGCAATAAACTGGTTATGAAGATGCTGCTTTAATTGTCGAGATTGGTTCCGTCGCTTTAAAGACGGTGATTTTGATGTTGACGACCGATCGCGTAAAGAAAGACGAAAACCCTTCAAATACACCGAATTTACAGCATGGTTTGATGGGGATCCCTGTCAAACGTAGAAAGAGCTTGCTTCGGTATTAGGAGTTAGTTCAAAAGCAAGGAACTTGGGTTCCTTATAAGTTGAAGCCAAGGGACGTTGAGCGTCGTTTTTTCGCCTGTGCGCAACTGCTTCAGCGATAAAAAATGAAGTGGTTTCCTCATCGTATTGTACCGGCTGATGAAAAATGCTTTCATTACAGCAACTTAAAGAAAAGAAATTCATGGGGGCTGCCCGGTCGAATATAATGCTCTTTTGGCAGCGAAGGTTATGCTCTTTATTTGGTGGGACCAGGTCGGTGTTATTGGTTACGAGCTGTTGAAACCAAGCGAAACCATCAATGGAGATCAGTCGAAGTCGATCAATTAGTTTTGCGCTCTGCGCTAAAAACGTCCATAATACGTCAAGGGGAGCGAAAGAGTGGTTCTTTAGCATGACAACGGGCTCACGTAGCGAAGCCCATTAAAACCTATCTGGAAATGCTGAAATATGAAGTCTTAGCTCATTCGCAACATTCTGCAGATATTGCGCCGTCCGATTATCATCTGTTCCGTTCGATGACACACGGTCTGGCTGATTTACACGTGATTTTTGCTTACACACAATTGCTTGCAATTGCATAATTGCAATATTGCTGCGATATCACCAGCGACGTAGTTTTTAGTACCATAAGATTTTAGAATTAAGACATATTTTCGGCATTTATTAATAAAAGGTCTCGCTTCTGCCCTAAATTCTCGATGAAAATAATCCCAAGCGCTCTTTCCTGAGTTCGTCGACCAATGTTTTTACACTGTTTCAAAACATGAATCTTCCAACGGAGTTTTCGTTGCTTTCCTCTTCGTCGGTCATAGAATTTCTTATCGAAAATTTTGTATACTCGAATCTCCCTCCGCAGCCAACGCCTTGTACAGTTTATACAAGGTTATCCACTTAGTGATTTGAAAACCGGCGGTCTGGCAAAACTGTCATTTGAAGTGTTATTTATTTAGCGAAAGGTTTGCCACTTATGAATATGAATCGTTCAGCAACCGACGAACGTGTAAAAATAATGGAAACTTACTACAAAAGTGGTGATTCAAACTTGCGTACTTCTCGATTTGATTATGGTCGTCTAGATTGGAAGAAACTGGAAGCTTTACAGATGTGGTCAGGCCTGTGCATCACACGCATTGCCGAAATATCGCTTCAGTTAGTGAAAGTGTAGCGAGTAATCCGAATTTCAGTTTAGGGTGCTATGGCTGACGGTGTCACGAACCACGCAACAGAAAGCGTAGTTTCAGGTTTTTGGCGACATCAATTTGTTACCAAGATCATGCGATTTGACGCCGTTAGATTTTTTTTGTAGAGCTTTGTCAAAGACCGTGCTTGCACGGATAATTCCGGGACTTTGAAGCACTAACATTCGTCAAGTTATCGCAAAGAAATGTGCGAAAAAGTGGTCGAAAACTAACTCAAAAGGATCCACTGCCGCAACCAATCCAGAGGCGGTCATTTAAATGACATTGTATTTCGTACATAATGTCAAGGTCCAAGCATTATAATGAAATAAGAGCTTCATCGAATTCATAGCTTTGTGTGTGTTTCATTTTACTTTACTTTTGGGAATGAAAAATGGATCACCCGTTATAATAATTGACTGTAGCGTTGTCGTGTATGTCATGTTTATTTCTCAAATGCCAGCAATATGTTGTCACTGGTTTTCAGGAACATTAGAAAAAGTGGTGTTGCGTCTTAGTAATTGTGAGAGTTTATTGGAGAAGGATGTGGGTACCTCAAGAATGAAGCTTAACAGTGTCAAATTTTCTTCGTTTTTCAAGTACATTTTCGATCTATTCGATCTCATATATAATTTGTCTTTTATATAGGCGTCTATCTGAGTTGCTTGTTGGATATCTTTGTTCTGAAATCTGATTCCAGTTTCTATCATGTTTGTCGTAAATCTAGTCCGCCTGAATCCGTCATCGCCTTTTCCCCCTTTTGGGACAAGCGCATAACATAGGATGGTGGAAGACAGTCATGTTTTTGTACTGAGTTTTGCTCTTTTTAAATCGAGTGCATCCAAATCGTGTCAACAGGATCCATTGATAGACCGTGATGTTGGCTTTATGTTTTCATACCATCCGCCAATCCGTTAAAGACACTTTTTGCAAACATTTTGGATCATGGTTCATACAACAACGACGTTGTCACTTAATCGAATATGTCGCTATGTCGCATATAATTATTGAAATATTTTTCTCTTCAACGCTCCCAGTTTCGTTTATTTCTACACCCTTTTTCCTGACTTCTTCCACAAGCTTGAGAACACTGTAGTAACATCTTGCAAACGGCTATTGTTACAGATGGTATCAGTCATGCTAATATCAGCTTTTTTCATAATCATCTTCGGCAATGTGTTGAAGAGGGTGCAGGATGGGCTATGGACTTTTCCAACTACATATCCTTAAATCAGCGACGACATATTGTTTGCAGGACTCATTAGCGTTGGAACGGTTTTGTTTTCTCTGGCTTCTGTATTTTTTTTTAAATAAATCTGCATTCTCCCTCGGCCTTCAGTGTATTTAAGTATCAAAAGAGATTCTGATAATACATTGCAGTTTCATTAAGTACAGAGGGAATATGTTAAACATTATGTTTAAGAATAAATCTATAATTTTCTTAAGAACAACATTATATTATCTCGAATTTATCCATCAACTTTTTGCATACAAAAAACGCATTCATAAATTTCAAGGGCGGACCTGAATGTGTACATTCCAAAAGTTTCCCTAAATTGCATTATTTACGCCTACTTTTGTAACTCTACTTTATCAGTGGTTATTTCATGTACGTTTTTCCATTGTATTCGTACTCGTACCTTTGCTTTTTATCAGCCTTCTTTGAGGCTGGTTCACTCATTCAAATGTTTGTTGTGAGCCACAATCTTAGTCTCATCATAAAATTTTTGATGTCATATTCAGTGGTGTTCTGTTTACTTTTCTTCCTTGGTCCTTCGTTGACGTCTTCCTCTTCTGTGGCTTCTCATTTAATCCTGTACAATATGACTATGCTCGTATTTTTCATTTGTAAATGCTCAACCAGTACAACAAAAGGAATAAGATGAAAGTATGACATTTTGAAAAATATTGTATAATGAAGTAGTTTTCCTTTGTTGGAAACAGAAGAAGGGAAAGAAATTCAGGAAATTGCATATAACATGTAGGTGCTGTACACAGTAGTCAGTTCTCAGTTTTTATCGGGATTTTGTGATGATAAAGAGTAAATTCACATAAAGAGGAGCGTGGGATGTTTTTTCTTTTCTGTTTGTATGGTAACCGCACTGATATGGTCATCATAATTTTCAGTAGAGAACTTTTAGTCGAATTGTTAGTATGACAATCTTACTTGTAGGGTATAACCAAACAGGAAATTTTCAATTCTATCTGTTTAGTGAACATTTTCTGGACATAAGTAGATTCGACAGTTTACAATTCTGCCAAATCAGAATAATGCCTGTAAATTGATGTTGTCCATAATTTGAAAGTGATTTATTCCACACCAACGTAGAATATGAATTCTGATCCCAAGATATTTGTTGCGGAGGGGGCTAAAACTGAACTTTGTATAGGATTTAAGCAGAATTGGATCGCACGGGTCTGATGCGGATGATGCCATTATGTTCCTATTAGCAAATTTAAATTTTATTAAACTTAGATTTTCTTAAGAGGAACAGCAATGAAGCAGAGCACAGGAATGACATTTGCTTGCATATGTAGGGTGTTTTCATTTTGAAAAAGAAAGTGGTTTGATTGTGATCAGAACGTTGATTCGCTGGTAAGTCGGTAAATGTACTGTACCAATATTCCGCTTGCAATACTTGGATTTCGTAGTAATAAAGCGACTTCTTAAATGTAAAATGGGTCGGAAAGTCCATCCATCCTCTCTGAAGACTTCCTACCGGTCAGTGCCATTCTATAAAGGTGGTCGGTGCACTGATTTATTGCAGACAAATGGGCGTGTACTTAATACTTTCTTAGGTGGCGATTAGAAATATGCTGCATATTATACACAGCATGTAGAATAAGAACCCAAGCGGATTTGTCTTCCTCCCATTTTTCCTACGTCACACCAAGTTCTGACAGTATTTCAAAAGCTTGGTCCTTCTAATTCAACTTTATTTGTCTTCTTCTGCACAGTCTATCGAACTTTTTGTCGGAAATTTTACGCGCAACAGCATTTTGGTCCATTCGTACAACATGCCTGCGGTAAAATCTGTTCGCAACAATATTCTTTTCTCAATTTCCATAGTGATGCCATTACTTTTATTCGCAGTAGGGGCCAAGGTAGATGAATTCATCTACCACTTTAAAGTCGGAGTTGCCACAAGTTAAGATGAATAGACACCTTGTCGATGTAAACAACTTTGTTTTGTGCCCATGTACCACTAGACTCATTTTTGTTGATTGTTTCTCAATGTTTGAGAAGACTGCAGTAATATTAATATCATATGTATATTCAACTAGTATATGGATTTAGGTAAAGATGACAGCAGTCGAGTTAACTGCAACTTTCCTCATAATTATCTCCAACAGGTCGCACTGTAGGCTTTCGCCTACAGTGTCATCCTACGAAGATATATAAACTTTCCAGGCCATAACTTAATACGAACTGTTGAATGTAGTTTTTTTAGACGGCAAGAATGCAATATGCGTCGATGGCTTTCATGGCTGTTCTCCAGAATTTGCCGTAGTGTGAATACCTGGTCTGTTGTTCGTTTATCAGGTCTGAAGATGCACTGATGAGGTCCAATAAGATCAGCAAAAATAGGATTCAGTCCTTTATAGATCATACTCGACAGGATCTAGTAAGCTTATAAGTTACAGACCATGGTTTTGACACAGAATTACAGCCTCTTTTTTAGCACAGAACATAGTACACCCAAATTCCAATCATCCAAATACTGCCGAATACTGTTTAGGAGATGATGCAGATATTATCGCCGCCACAGGTCTTATGTAGCTCTGCCGGTAGACCATCAGCACCCGCCCCTTACTTTTCTTGTTCTTTACCTATGGTGCTATAGGGGTGAACTCTTATCCCATGAACTTTGTTTCTGATTAATTTTTTGGAATTTTTGGATTTTACATCTATGTTGTATCTTTCTATATCCTCACATTCCAGCTCTTTCCACAACCACTTCTTTCGCCTAAGAAAGCTTCTCTGCTTCCCTTATAGCTTTCCTTAATGACACGCGATACAATTGGCTTCAGCATTGCTCTTTTCCTGAGATACTATACGGCGTTCTTTATCATATCAGAGGTTATCTGAATGCGTTTTTGCTTAACTACTCACTGTCATAGAATACGCAGTATGTTGCCACTGTGTCAGGAATATCAGGATCAGGGACGTTTTATTGTAACAATTGAGAGAGTTTAGTTTAGTTTTAGTGGAGCACAAACTGGTTAATTTGGTTCGTCCTGGTTAATTTGGTTCGTAGCTTATCAATCAGCTTATGTTAGTACCACGGATCACAATGTATACGTGATCAATCTGGTTGCTCGTATACTTTTTGTATTATAGTATCAGGATAACTTTATTGTTAAAAAGTGAAAAGTATAAAAAGTGGAATATGGCAATTTGTATTGGGTCTTCTTAAGTATTTCACATAGTGTGGATATTTGGTTAGTTGTAGACTTATCAGTTGTAGAACCGCACTGATAAGTCCTAATGAAGTTAGCCTGATATCACACATCACATTCAAAGAAACCTAACAAGCGATGAATACTTGTTTTGATACCGGCTTATAATATATTAAAATTGTAAAATATATATACTTGAACTATTTAATACACAGCCTAATGATAATTTATTTATATTTTTCAGAAAGCCTACAATGTCTTTTGAGGATAGTTTCGGTAAGTCTAATATTATATCATTGCATATTACAAAACATAAAAATAATTTAATTACAATCAAAAAAACAGAAAGACTTCAGGTAGTTGAATTACCAAAAATCAATTATTTGTATGGATATCTTCAATTTTAAGCACAATATTTTCAAATAATTTTAATAAAATGAAATAAAAGTGACCATTTCCATTCAATAATAAACAATATTTTGCGAAAAAATTTCCATTGAAGAAATAAGACCACCTTAAAACAGTTTGTTTTTTTTACAATTTTGTAACTTTTGAACTATTGAAAGTATGGTATTAGTTTCTCCTTAATTAGGGGCAAATCAAATTCTTCAGATGTCTATTTTAGTAAATACGTTTCCTCTGACCATACGTGGGACCTTTTCATAATTTGGACCAACTAATTGATGATTTGATTACAAGTATTTGGACCCAATAGTAATGATTTTTTTCAGTTCCTATTACTCTAGTAATAAACACCAATGGTAATAATCTTAGGCCAACTGTAGATGGTTCAATTTCTATTAATAATTTTTATAACATCGCAAATTTTCTTCATTTAAAAATTAACATTACTATTACTAATTAATTGCCTCCAAATCGTTTTAAAGAGCTTGATTTAATTCAAAATGATTTAATTTCACATTGCAACCGACATTTCCCTTACCTCTATATTTAGTGTAGACAATTTTTTTTTTCGAACTGACCGAAATGCTTCTTCAAATAATTGGTGCGATTTCATTACCACTGTTTCAAATAATAGCAGCCAAAAATGTCATATCGTTGAATGATATCTCTCCATGTGATTACTTTTAGTGTTGAAATGATTGAATATTATTTGAATAAGATATTTGAATCAATTTTACTGAAATACGTTTTGACGTTTCTTAATTATTATTGCTTCAGTTCCGTCATACTGAATATTTGATATCATATTATGGAGTTCTAAGCTTAACGTTTTCTTAGAGAAATTTCGTTGTGTAGCCTTGTAGCTGCATTCTTTTGCACTGATCTATGTTGTGGTTAGTCTAATGCCGAATAAGTACAAGGGCGGTACCAAAACTGGCCGATCTGACATATAGATAGTGCCAGTAGTTTGAATAAAATAATTTTTTTGTGAAAAGTGGCGACCTTATAAAATATACGTTTTCAGTTTTAAGGCGCCATGTTGTTTAATATATATATTTGAGCCATCAAAAGTAAACGATCTCAGTGAATTTGTAAACATGGAAAAAATTAATCACAAATTGGTTATGTAATTCAATATTTCCATTTGAAAAGTCTCAGTCCAACCAATATTAAAACTGAACTAGATTATACTCTGGAGCAGTCTGCTCCTTCGTTGAAGTCTGTAAAATATTGGGTAGCAGAGTTTTAACGAGGCCGTACGTGCTGCCAAGACTAACACTGTAGTGGTCGACTAATTGAGGCGTTCACGCCGGACGCGGTAAAGAAAATCTATAAGGCCAAGGCGGTTGTATCTTCAAGCAAGGTCATGGCATCAGTTTGTTTTTATTTTCTGTTGATTATCTTCAGAAACGGAAAACCATAAACGACGAATGTTATGCTAATTTAATGCAGCATTTAGGCAATGAAATTAAGGAGAAAAAAATCGCATTTGGCGAAAAGGAAAGTGTTGTTTCATCAAGACAATACTCCAGTTCACATATCCACTATTGCGATGGCCAAAATTAATGAATTAAAGTTTGAATTGGTTTATCACGCACCTTATATGCCAGATTTAGCTCCCTCGGACTATTTTCTATTTTCAAACTTGAAAAAGTGGATCGGTGGTAAAATATTTACTAACAATGAAGAGTTGGAGTCTGTGGTTGATGGCTATTTTAAGGAGTTTGACAGTTCTTACTACAAATAAGTTATAGAAGTTATTGAAAAGCTCGAAAAAGTGTATCGAGCTGAAAGGAGATCGTGTTGAAAAATAAAGAAAATTGTTAGCAACTTTTTTGTGTCTTCTTGGTTACGTCGGCTAGTTTTGGCATCGCGCTCGTATATGTCAGCCTACTCAATATTTGCCAAAAACGAAAAAGAGATGGCTCACGGATACAGTTCGTACTAGTAATTATTTCTGAATCTCAGAAATTATTTGGATATTACCAGTGCACATTATGTGAAAAGAGTACTGTGAATTGGTTAGTAAAGGAAAAAATTTATATAACTTTTTCAAATTTATTATATCGTCTTAAAAATAATTCGCTTCCAAAATAATACAGTTATGTCAACGAGTAAACAGATCTATCAATGGTAAAAATATTTTTTAAATATATTTTCCGGATAATATATCAGTTTTCGCTGCGAATTCTCTTGTATGTCTTCTATTGAACTTTTGGAAAGAGACAAAAGTTAACCGGGGCCATATCAAGCCTTTTTTTGATGAAGTTGTTTTTTTTTACAGAACGCAAAGTCTAGATAACATTCTTTGTTTACCATCTGACATTTGACAAGAATTCCGAGTCCACAAAAACCACAATAATAAAAAAAATAGTCAAAATTACTTTTACTTTCGATCGACTTTAATGTGCTTTTTAGACTTCGGTTCTATTGGAAGATGCCATAATATGCCAAAGCTTTGCATACCAAGCTCGTAGATCTCACCATCAATTATAAGCGATCTCTACGAGATAGGCGACTAGTCCCATAGCAAATAATCGTTTGTGGTACAAATTGAGAGACAGAAACTGCGCGGCAATTATTTTCGAACTTCAATTTTCTGTCATCATTTGCGTTACTTTATCGATGTTAACTTGAGTTGAAGACGTTGATGGCCGACCAGTACGAGGCAAATCTTTTACCACGCCGGTCACTATTGAATACACTGTGCCATTCATATGTAGCTGGTTTTTATGATATTCATTTACCGGAAAACCTCTGTAATATTTTCATGGTTTCGGCAATCGAAATTCCATTTGCTATACAAACTTTGAGACAAATTCTTTGTTCGATATTTTTATTCATTATAAATAAGCTTGAGATGAACTGATAAAATCAAATTAATTCCTATTATTCTTTGAATAAAATATGCAACACATAGCATACTTTTTAAAGGATATCATACGGAAAACTAAAAGCTGTGGTGAAATATTTACAGAGAATATTGGTAATATTCCAGTTCTCGTACTTTCTGACATGCCGATTTGAAAGGTATTTGCTTACGAGTATGTTGATTATGTGCATAAATTAAGATATACAAACCTCATCTTTTTCCGCCAATGATTCTCCATTTTCCACACGAAAACGTTTGAAATTCGGATCGATGCCATCCAATTCCGATTGAGGCAACTGAAATTAAAAGATGATAAAATGTACACAAATTCCATTAATGAAATCCCATTAATTCAATTAATCACCGTGGTGGTGGTAATAAATATATCAATCAGTTACGTTTACAATTGCAAATATGCTTAAATATTTTAGGAATATGAAAATGAATTCCGCGTTTGTCAAAGAATGTAGTAAAATCAGATAAGAGATTGTTCATGCATAACTTCAAAAGAATCTTTTGATGTGGCTCCTACGCTTTGATTTTGAAGGCATTCTTGATTTCAAATGTTTGGAATCAATCCGAAATATTGTGCCCATAATTCATTAAATCGTTCGAAATATTAATACCTACATTATTGCTACATATTTACAAATGTTTCAACATTTACGACATGTACTTTTACATATTCTAGTCTACCTCATACTAGTCTACCTCATACATACTCTACCTTCAAAGTAACACAAATATAGTCGTAAGCATTTGCATCAGAGTGGGTGTTACTTTCACCTTACACAATGACGTGCGAGATTTAATTTTGATGTATGTGTATACAGATTAGGGTGGCAATTTAATATACGAAAAAAAACTTGCGAAGGTTTTAAGTTTGTTGAATGTTTCACTACTACGCCCAAAAGTAAAACGTGTTTAACTTAATTTATGTCGTACAATCTTTAAAAGGTCACAATTTTAGTCTAATGCATTCTTCTATAATAATTCGTAATATCCGGATGATGATGAGAATTTTGAGGAAAATTAAAAAATGCTATTCGATGTCGTTATATCTGTGGTCACAACCCGTAACAGCCTAACTCGAGTTAGGACACAATTGAGTTATTAGCACCATCGTATTCAGCGTATCTAAATTTATTTGCTCTGAAGTTTTCATGTTTGTATCTCTTCTAGGAAGGCAATTAATCCTAGAAAACCTAATAGCTTGAGTTATTTTTCTAAATGACTATTTTGGCATAACTGCCTAAGTCAATTTAGGATTACAACAAATATAAACATTATTTTTTCATCATTGCCTAAATCAACTTAAGTTTAAACTTTATGAATTCTTATATAGGAATAACAACCTAACTCAACACGAGAGATCGAATCTGAAATATTTTGATATAGAATAATAATTTATGTCAATTTAGGTGCACTTAAAGTTTTTTATTTAATCTGGAATAATAGCCTAACTCAACTTGAACTTTTTGACTTTCTTCCGTTCAACAATTCATAAGAGCCTAAGTGTCTTTTTCGATAGTTACTTTTGACTGCGAGAATAAACAACTATTTTTTGTTAACAACTAAGTAAAGAAATTCGTTTCCTTGGAATCTGTAGCAAAGTTTTCCAAAAAACACCTTCTCTTGATTTTCAGTGAAGATTCAAAACTGGCTAAAAGATCATGCGATTTGACGCCGCTAGATTTTTGTTTGTGGAGCTACATCAAGGACCGTGTTTACGTTGAAGTTTTTAAAATCCAACATTCGTCAAGTTATCGCTGAGGTACCGACCGGAATGTCGGAAAAAGTGGTCGAAAACTACCTCAAAAAGGTCAACTGCTGCAGCCAATCCAGATACGATAATTTAAATGAAGTTGTATTTCGTACACAATGGAAGATCCAAGCATTATAGTGAAATAACAGTTTCATCGAAATCATAGCTTTAAGTGTGTTTTATTTTACTTTACTTGAAAACAAAAAAAGGATGTAAAATCATGGCTGTTCAATGGTTTATAAAATTACAATAAAAACAAAATTTCGAATTACAAAATTGGGACCGAATTTGGTAAATTTAATACATTTGTTTCAAAAAATTTAAGAGAATATTTTTTTATTCTGCGAACTTCAGTAAATTGTGCGCCTATCCTTTCAAAACCCCTATTTGTTAGTTTTTTTTTTCATACATATTCATATATATATAAATTTTATATATTTTGTAATCCGGTCTTTCCCTTTTAAAAATATGGGTCCAAGCTAACGGAAAAAAAACATTTTTGTGCTTCCCTTCAAACTTTAATAATTTCTCTGACAAAGAGTTGTTTTTTTTTTTCAATTTAAATTAACAAATTTGAAGTACACATACACTATTATTAAGAATATTAACAAATTTTAATATTGTTTTTTTTTTTTCATATTTCAATCAAACTTTGAAAATATTTCGTTTCAATTTAAGACGTATAGAAGCAGCGGCACATATTTTTCGATTCATGTTTTCTCATTTTGGAAACAAATAAATATTTCGTCGAGGCTGTTTTTAGTAACTGCGTGTAACTGCAGAGCAAAACTGCATATTTTTCAATTCTCTTTCCTAAAAAAAGTAAATTTGGTTTTGAAATGAGTTTTTGCGAATTATTTTTATTCTACCATCAAAATCCGTTTTTATGATCGAGAACTCTACATGGCTAAAAAGTCTAAAAACGACGCCCCCTTGCGGAGTCAGAACAAGTTATCCGTGCCTTAAGAACATAATAAAGGAAGATAAAACATAAAAAACATAATAAAATTATGGTCGAGTTTTGCCCATTTACAAAGTACTGCGATCTGAGGTTTGAGACCAGTAACAAAAACACTTTTGTGCATCGGAATAATCGGATGACATGCCTTTAGCTAATAGTTTCATATCATCTATGGGAGAATTATTGATTTAGCGCCCTGATTAGTTCATCTTGGCCACTTTGATCAGTGGTCAATTAACTGGATCTGTAGCCACTTGACCCACCATTTATTCAGTTATGTTCCCGTTTTGATAGTATATCAAAATATGCTTTATTAAAATTGCATGACGATCTGAATTAGGACTTATCTGAATGTGTTTTCTCCTTCGGATGTGCTTTCATCCCCGCTAAAATCATTAGATATTCCCCAAACTTTTGCTATTCTATAACAATATCGAATTAGAGAAATTTACCTAATTTCATATAAAAATACGTTCAATAAAGATATTTATATAGCGATGTTTAAGATATCAAATCTGTCATCATTGGCCTAAGTTTGCCATATCTAAGAATCGTTCATATTTTCATAATTTTTTCACACAGTAATTTTATACTATGTTGCAAATTCTTAAACTGAATTTTGGTGCAAAATAATTTGCTCTGCCACCTTACAATACATGTTTACATATGTATCTATACTTGCACGCATCCTCATATACACGTACACATTTATATACTCGTACGTATATGTGTTTGCTTACATGCCACACATCATATGAGTGTCCTTCGTTTGAAACAATATTGCAGTTTCCATTCCAAAAACATGAACAAATAACAGATTTATTTTCACACCTGTCAATCCTTCTACTCATTCGTCCTTTATGTCTCTTTACTGATTCATATTTATTTTTGCTCTTTCTACATTGAGTATTACTTTTTCACATTTAGAAATTATCGCTTTGACATCTTGACATAATTTTTGATATAAAGAAAAAAATTCGAATAATGGAAAAAGCAAAATTAGTTTTTCATCTGATCTACATATACTCAAAAGGAGAATTTGGTATGATGGCCTGCTTAGCTATATAGATCTAAAAATAAAACAAGGACGCCCAAAAAATGTGGGAAAATAATAAAGCCAACTAAAGGATATTGGGAGACTACTTTCGCATTAAACCTTTAATAATTCCTATGATTATCGAAATTAAATAATAAAAATAAATTATCGAAAATATTCCGTTTTTATTCCTAAACATAGCCCAATATTGGAGGCTTTGTTTAAGTCAAATATGCATCATTTTGTACAAAACTTGTTTCCATTTTAAGGTTAATTCCATTATGCCTCTCTAACGGAAACCCTCGTTCGTATTGGCAAAAAACTGAAAAAGTTGATTTTAACAAGCTTTAAATGGAGGCGAACTTTTTACAAGAAAAATTATTCGCACATGGACAGGGGCAGGTGATAATCCCTTGGTGGCAGCCTCCTAATATGAGCTGGATGCATAAAAACCTCCCAACCCAAGTGCCAAAGGTTCTGTCAAGTCACTGTTGATGTGTGTGTGTCCTGACATTATCCTTCTTTTAGACTTCTCAATTGCTGAAAGTACAGGTCGGAGTTAAGAGTTTGACCGTAGAAGAGCAGCTCACTGTAGATGATTCTCCGCCTATCTCACCAAACACACTGCAAAACTTTCCTGATCGTCAATTCTGGCTTGACCACCGTGTGTGGCAGCTCACTTGATGACTTCCGCTCCATCCGCTTCAGAAATAAGTCAGTTCTGTTACGATTTAGTAGCGATTCCCAAATGGAAATTTTGTCCCTGAAAGATTTTTGCCTCAACTGCTGTGGTATCCATACATCGATATTTTTATGTACATCTTATTCAAGTGGTTCCAAGTGGTTTGTGCAATGTTTAGTTCCCGGCCAATCAAAAGAGTGCTTATATGATGATCGAACTGAACTATTTCAATAATTTTGTCGATATTTTCGACAATTGGCCTTCCATGGCACGGTGCATCTTTGACATCAAAAATTACCGGAATGTGCGTGATTGTCTGTTACCGAATCATCGTAATTATCTGAATCAGGGCCGTGAATACTATTGACATTTTTAGTCATGCGACTATGCATGCATGCTTGTGTTTCCGCCTTTATATTTGACGCCGCTTCAAACAATACTGAGTCAAGCAATTACAACACTGTTTAAGTACTTTTTGAGTACGAAATCATCATCTAACGTAATCCAAATTAGTAAAGTGTAGAGATGATATTAAGAATAAGAAGCAAATTTATAACTTTCTGAACTCTTTCGTCGAATAGTTGATAATTGCTAATTTTGGCTAATTGGAAATAGTTATCAACCAAAGACTCGACCTCCTCATTGTTGGCAAATCTTGAGCTACCAAGCTATTTTTCAAGTATGGATAAAAACCAACTCGAACTTTAATTTATGCATTCTGGCAATCGCAAAAGTGGATGTATCAACTGGAGTATAGACTTGATGAAGTAACACTTTTTTTGCCGAATGCGGTCTTTTCCCATTAATTTCATCACCTAAATGCTCCAATATATTAGCATAATATTCGCCATTGGTGGTTGTTCCTTTCTGAAGATAATCGATAAAAATAGTTCCATGCGCATCCTAAAAGATATGACTTTGCCCGCAGATGTTTTTGTTTTCTTTAAAAACGATTTTTCATTTCAGACCACTGCTTTGACTGTTCTTTTGTCTCAGGTGTAAAGTGGTGGAACCATGGATCATCTATGGATATAAATCGATCCAAAAATTCGGTTTTATTGCGGGGAAACATTGCCAAACACTCTTCTGAAACACGACACTGTTTTTTCTCTATTGAAAGCAAACGCGGCACCCATCTTGCGCACAGCTTCCTCATCTTCAAATCTTTGGTCAATGCACGATGTACGAGGTGTTATCCAAAAATTCATCAATTTCTATTTTATTTCATTTAAAGTAGTCCCCATCAGGTATAATACACCTGTGCCAGCAATTCTTCTAATCCTCGAAACAATTCTAAAACGCCAACAGCTCCTTTTTCGATTTTTCTTTTATCTCCTCAATCGTAGCAAAACGCTTTCCTTTCATAGGTGTCTTCAGTTTTGGGAAGAGGAAAAAGTCAGCGGAGGCCAAGTCCGGTGAATACGGTGATTGGAGGTATGCTTGCGGTTTTGTTTTTGGCCAAAACTCACGCACAAGCGTTATCATGATGCAAAATCCATGATTGGTTTTTCCGCAGTTCTGTGCGTTTCTGACGAATTGCTTCGCGCAAACGGCATATAACTTCAAGGTAATTTTCCTTACCTCGTGGCAAGAATTCATGATGCACCACGCCATTGGAATCGAAGAAAATAGTGAGCAAAACCTTCACATTTGATCGAACTTGACATGCTTTTTTCGATCTTGGCTTTTCTGGGCGCTTCCATTGGGATGATTGGGCTTTGTTTTCAATGTCATAGCCATACACCCATGATTCGTCACCAGTTATGACCATTTTGAGGAAATCTGGAACATCGTTGACGACGTTTAACAGCTCCTGCGTCGTTTTTTTTACATCTCGTATATCACTTTATAAAATACCTGTCATTTTAGCTTGCTCACGCGCCTTTAGCCGACGATCATCCAATACCATTTTGTGGATTTGCTTAACACGTTATTTGGTCGACCACTACAGTGTTCGTCTTGGCAGCTTGTACGGCCTCGTTCAAACTCTGCTACCCAATATTTCACAGTCGTAAACAAAGGAGCAGACTCCCCCAGAGTAGAATCTAGGTCGGTTTGAATATTGGTTGGACTGAGACCTTTCCAATATTGAAGTACATAACGGTGACCAATTTTTCCGTGTTTACGAGTTCAGCGATATCGTTTACTTTTGATGGCTCAAATAAAAATACTAAACGACGTGGCGCCTTCATACATAAAACATATGTTTTATAACATATGTTTTATGCCACTTTTCACCAAAATAATTTGTTTCATTTATACGTCAAGTCGGCTAGTTTTAGGACCGCCCTCGTAGTTTCCCATATTGATGTTATCATTTACGATAATTGCATAATCATCTCTATTTCATTCGACAAAATAAAAATGGGTTAGTTATGGAAAGAGTGAAATAGAAGATTTATGAACCAAACTTATTGCAATATTTATCTAAATAAGTGAACGGCAACTAAAGTCGATTTTGAAATATCTTTATTTTAGTATATTTCCGGAGTACTACGTCTTGCTTTAACGCTTTCAGAATGATCGATTATGATTTAGTTTAGTGTACCAGTTCTATAAGTCTAGTGTTATTAAAAATTGTTTATTTGATATGGAGATTTATTTTGAGTCACCCAAATGTGAACATAGGTGCTACTGGCTGTATTATTTGAGGAAAACATGGAACATTTTGAAGGACAGTCTCAACTGATCTTAATTCATTTAATTAAAAATTGGTCCTCCCGCAAAGGGTTAAAAACATATGTCTTCCGGTAATGAGACAGCGTCAGAATCACAAAAATTTAAATATGTACAAAAACACTATTTAAACTTTTGTCCAAAATGTTTTATTTTGGCGGATTTGTAATCGACAAGGACAAGATAAGTATATACCAATTGAATTTTGGCACAGCTTCAGCCATCTATCATAACGATGGCATAAGTGACGGCTAAATGTAGTCGCCTCTCAGCACATATATTTGCTGATGGAGTGTTCATAAATTATTTAAAGCTAGCTGATAATACTGAGTGCATAGCTCTTGTGCTCCAGAATCTAGGAGATATTGACGGTTGAAATTGCGTAAAAGCTCCAATTTCTACGTATAAAGAACAATATTCCGTTTTTGACGAAAGAAAATTCGATTTATTTTGAAATTACTTGACGAATTCAAAAACAATATTCGAAAATAAAAATGCATGAATGTTATGTTATTTCATTAAGTCTATCTTGTAAATTCTTCCCAAAACCGTCTTTGATGCAAAGATTTGGTCATAGGTGATAAACGAAAAATACTATCATTAAATTTTCAGTGAAACCAGTATATTATAAAACAAGAGGCTTACTAAATGCTTTAACACAGAAGGAAGCCAGATTGCCTTGTTTTATTTTCCAGTGATATGAAACGTATTATATGCCAAATAAATATTTTCGTGTTATATCTCCGTTTTAAATTGAACCAAGCCATTGAAACATAACAGTGATCGGAGTGAGTTTACAAACTATTTCATTAATCGAATCAGTAATTGAAAGCTGGAGCGAAACACTGAATCGAACCTACACAAATCACATGATTTGCAACCTTGTTTTCGACAGATAAAAATTTGTGATCATTATTAATATTATTCTGACAATCGGCATTAATTTAATTTCCACAACTAAGTAGCCCCTAACATTAATGAAGAACTTAATGCAAGGAAATGCGTTGAATCACTCTCTTATAACTTCAAGTCATTTTAAACGTTTTTTGTTTCTTTTAAGTGTTTTCTGATGCTTTCCTTTCCTAATAAAACATTCTCTTTCCCACTAATATTCCTCATATCGTGACAAAAACAAAAAGCTGAACTTGACGGTTCATCAATGGCTTCATTTCAAGCAACTGCCGCATTAGACGCAGACATGACTTTTTCTTCGTTGCGGTATAAAGGATATTGCGGTATACAGAAGGAATAGCTATGATTTACATTTCATCTTGGGAAATATAATATAAAGTAAATTTAGATTAATGATTTTCATTTAAAATATGGGCTGCAGTTCATGATTGTGTAAATATTTGTCATTACAAGTTGAAATTTCTAAGTTTTTAAAATCACTTAATTTCATACCAATAACTTCCACCAATTCTACATTTAAAAAATAATTTTAAAGGTGATTCCAAAGTAAAATGGACTAAAAGGAAATTAATTTCATCTTTGCAAACATCCGCAATCTGTATAAAATTCTGTGTGTTATTTGCATGATATTATTGCATCAATTTTATTTAGATTAACTTAGTAATTCGAAATAACAATTTAGCGAAAAATATTACATCGAAAACGTGTATGACTATGGACAAGAACAAAAGAATAATAAAATAATAAAAAATAAATAATATAATAATAAAGTATTTTAGTTAGAGATTTTGAGAATATATTACTATCAAGCTCTACTATTTCTTTCCTTATCAATTTTTCTGTGAAAATTATTAAGGACTATCCTTAAAATGCATCACATCTCTTGTCCTCATTTTTGTTTGAAGACAATAATTCATACTTTCTGCAAAAAAAATAAAAAGAAATATATTTTGTTTTTGATGATATTCAAAAAAGGGGATATTTTTGTCATAATCATATATTTAAGTTACGAATGGCCGTACATAAATACCTGCTACGTATGAAATTATAATTCGTTACCTTTTAATTGGTGACAAATTATCTAATTGTTATTCCGCTCTCGTTTTCTATGAGAGCACTATGCTAGTTTTAACATTGCAATTTTTCATCAAAGCTACATAGAAAACTCCTAATATTTAAAAGCGTAAAGCCACAACTACTGAGTGGCCACCATTTGTCCCTTTTTTTATACTCAAAAATTATTATGAAGGGAAAACTTAACATAATGAAAAGTGTAGGATTATTATCTACCAAGTAAGAAGCATTTTAAATGTGTCTTGCTTGTTTTTAGATGTTTTGCTTTAGTTATGGTGTTTCCTGGTAGCCGTTAATATGTCCTCTTCACTGGCAAAGGCACAAAGTTCAAGTTAAAGTTTTTTTCAGCGGCCACATTTAAAGTAACTCCAGGGTTTGACAATGAAACTAACTTTCATGTTGTCGACATAATTGCAGGTTGAAAGGTTGTTTGCTTACATTCTAGCATCTTGTGAGATGTTCCCTTCAAGCGGAAAGTTCAATTTATGGATTTAGTTTTAACAACGGCTTACATCTACTTTGTAAGCCTCCAGCGATATAAACAAGAAAACATTGTTTACAATGAAAACTGGACGAGATGCCAGTTCATACAACGGTACTAACGTAATAAGGCGGTGTGTTAACTTTTATTGTTTTATTTACAATTCGTGGATTTAAGAACATTTGTCCTTACAAGTTAAAAATTACTTCTTAAAGTCTCTTAAACTTTCACCCACAACTTCTATAAATCCTAAATATAAATAAAAATGTTGTTGTCTATGTTATTACAAATCAGTACGGAAATTTGAGATGTTTGACTTATAAGTGACTGCAAATTTGATTTTCGAGGCAATGAGAGAATTTGTATTGTTGCCGCTAGAAAATGTTGACTAATGATTCTCTTCCTGTCCTTGAATACTAAATAAATAATGCTATAATACTCTATGTTTATATAAAGAGTTCGGCACAATTCGAGTTAATCAAATAAGAGAGCAAGAGCTTATTTTGCGCAGTTTCAAAGACAAGGCGAGTAGAAAAATATCAAGCTCATAATTCTGTCGCAGTTGTTTCATTCAGTACGATGTTGAATTATTGGAGATTTTGGCGATATGACCTTTTATGTGGCATGATTTAATGTATGCCAATCCATAGGGTAAGTTTTATCAATAAACTTTTTGTTTCAACAAAGAAAGGTTTCACTCATAATTTAGGAGTGTCACGAAACGAATTTGAATCTAATACTTCTCATTTTATTCAGTATTTTCCATCCTTTGCGTGGAGGTATAATCGTACAATCAAGTATATTCCGGATTCTACTTTGAAGTAAAAGTAGTTTGAAATCACTTCAATTTGACACTTGGGTGTTCTGAATTTTACTTTTTACTTTTCATTTCTGTTTTGTTTTCGAACATCAAATCGTAGTGAATTGCATTGTTCTAGAAACTACTTTTAGGCAAAAAGAAGTGGTTTAAAAATACTTTGAAATTTTATTGTGAAACAAAAATTTTTGCAAGTAAACATGTAAGTATAATAAATAAAATTGGTCAGATTCCTTTGGTTGAATAAAAATTTTCCTTGTTTGAAAAGGAAAACCCAAGAATACAATGCAGGATGCAATAATGCTACGTTTTATGCAAAATAATCCTGACCTGGAAAAAGGGGACCATGTAAAATTGGAAGAATTGTGGAATCTTTTTGCGGTTTAGTAATTTCCACGTGAGTTCCATCAGTGCATCCTACTACACCGGGAATACCAAATTTTTGCATGAAGTGGCGCTTAGACAAATTTTATTCATCAACTGTCATTTTCAATTTAATCCGCATAGGACAAATATATTTTCTAGAACAATAAGCAATCGATTTAAAATTTTGCAGGTGGTGCTCCGTGCTAAGGCCACATTAGTGTCTTTTCCGAACCCTCGTTGCAATCCTCCTTCTGCTGAAAATCTTAATGTGGCAGCAATGTAGTTCAGCCGGAATGGATGACTTGGGCAGTCTCAATATTATGCAATGTAAAATGTTACGAAATGCATTTTTGTTGATGCGATAATTTTGTAAGAACCTAATAGTTTTTATTAAAAGTATATTGAATGTACTTAAGAACATATGTGTGTACTTATGTAGTGTCGCCCATATTTGAGTGATACCGCAAAATCTGCCTTTGTAATTTTGCTCTTGCGTATTCATTGGTTTGATATACAGTAGACACTAACACCGCATTCATTATTTATTTATCCTTTATTTATTTATTTGTCCTTATTATTTATTTATCCTTTAATTTTATGCAAAAAAAAAGCACAAATAGTAGTTTTAATAACTAAATTTTATTTTCAAGTCAATACCAGCTGTTTACAGTTTCTGTTTTCGAACTTCATTTCATATGAGAAAATGAAACAACAAACCACTTCATTTGCAGAACATCCAAAACAAAATGTTAACTTTTCAAATCGTATTTTACTTTAATTCCACTACTTTTTTGGAACATACCTGAATGATAATAATGCTATCCGAATTATTGCATAATGTTGATCAATAATCAACACAACTCATAACAGCCTAAGTCTGTTTTTCAATATTTTCAGTACAGGAGTTTAAAGTTTTGAATCTTCACTGAAAATCAGGAAAAGGTGGTTTTTGGAAAACTTTGCTACAGATTCCAAGGAAACGAATTTCTTTACTTAGTTGTTAACAAAAAATAGTTGTTTATTCTCGCAGTTAAAAGATATTATCGAAAAAGACACTTAGGTTCTTATGAATTGTTGAACGAAAGAAAATCAAAAAGTTCAAGTTGAGTTAGGCTATTATTCCAGATTAAATAAAAAACTTTAAGTTTGGAGAAAGACCTTAACTCAATTTATGTTTATCAAAAAACGAAATTGTAATTCGGAATAAGAGCTTAACTCAAGTTAGGAAAATAAAATTGTTTCATTATTTTTTTTGGATTAACGACTTAAGTTGATTTAGGCAATGATAAAAAAATAATGTTTATATTTGTTGTAAACCTAAATTGACTTCGGCAGTTATGCCAAAATAGCCATTTAGAAAAATAACTTAAGCTATTAGGTTTTTTAGGATTAATTGCCTTCCTAGAAGAGATACAAACATGAAAAATTTAGAGCAGATAAATTTAGATACGCTGAATACGATGGTGCTAATAACTTCTAACTCGAGCTATGCTGTTACGGGTTGTGATCACAGATATATTTAAAAATATAAATAGAATTAACGAAAATGTTATCATAAAAGTTGCTGCCGATATTGAGCAATACATTAAAAGCTAGAGCTGAACTGGTTTTTTTCAACTTATCGTACATGAAACACCCACAACGCATCTATTGTTATGTCTCAACAAAATTTTATTAAGCCAAAATTGTATTAGTAAAATTTGTCTCCGTTCATATAACGTACGCACACAAACTCGTTTTCTAAGTAAAAGGTTCATCGTCCTTCACTAAATTTGCAAATTGCTTCCTCATACACTGTATTTTCCATAATTAGTTCCCAGCAACTTTTTTTCCGAAACCAAAAACCGGCCTCAACAACCAGGCAAGCATGAGAATACAAAAACCCTTTTAGCTTAAAAGTAATGAGCATAACTAGGAACTTGTTATAAGCAAAAAAAAAAAATTGAAATTGTTCCAAGAATTTCATGCTGGCATCAATATAAATTGCACGGTCTATAACATCACTTAAGAACACATTTGCATACATCATTATCTAGCAATATATTCCACACTTTTAGTACTGACACTAAGTGCCAAGTTTTCCAACACCAACTGCGTCAACTTCTAATACTCGTTCTCATCCTTATACGCACACCATGACTTCAGTATATAAATCAAATTTCTTAGCTAAGTTTTCGAACTAATCCTGTGTGTGGAAGACACACTTCGCTTACTTTGCTCGTTGCGTTGTAAACACCAATCAAAAATGTAAAAATCAAAGCGATGCCAAACTAGAACAAGAAAGCTGAGTAAGCACTTTAAAAACTGTTCTCCCACTTTGAAAATTGGATCAGTGTAAAACTAATTGAACTTATCGTTCTTTAAACTTTGCTTCTACCATATACGTTGCACGTTCACTTAACCAGTCCAGTCTCGTCTCATATTTCTCAGGCGATGGGGAGCTGCAAAAAATGCCACAAACAAACAGGTAACACATTCTAAGGATCTGTGGCAGTGTGTTGTTGTCAGGTAAAGTACCTAGAAACCGTAATACTTGTTAGTAAAGGATTTCCTGTTCTCCTTTTGTGCAGTTGAACCTTTTTTTTTGTTATTTACCCTTTCATTCCTTTGTGTTATTCATAAATAATACATACAGGTAGAAATACAATTCGGTCTTGTTTTTGTTTACTCATCAACAATGGCAACAAAATGGTTACTTTTTCTCATAGGTAATGGATTTTCGTCCAAAAATCGTATATATAGGGTGACGCACTAATCGTGCTGTAAACATAATGCCAATGGGAACCGTTAGTTGCAGATGTTGAAGGAGTTTTTTTTTAACAAGTATTTCGCCGAAGATGTATCCATTTCAACATAATTTTTTCTCATAGGTAATGGATTTTCGTCCAAAAATCGTATATACAGGGTTGCCCATATTCGACGGACTCATGTTTTTTAAAAAAAAATCAAAGAAAAAAATAAAAATTTGGCGGTTGGCAATCTTATTCATTTAATTTGTTCCAAGTAGATTTGTTGACATCAATTTTTGAATATGATATCTCTCAAATGGCCGCCTCTGGCGTTGATGGCGTATTGTGCCCTTTTTGCAGCATTTTCCATCGTTTTCGCCAACATTTCGGCCGGAATAGCGGCTATTTCTTCACGAATGTTGTCCTTGAACTCTTCTACGGTCCTTGGCTTGTTAACGTAAACCTTTGACTTCAAATGTCCCCACAAGAAGAAGTCAGCGGGCGTCAAATCGGGCGAACGCGGTGGCCAGTCCAAATCACCACTTTTCGACATCAAGCGGCCCGGAAACAAATTCTTCAGAAAATCGATTGTTATGCGACTTGTGTGCGGTGGAGCGCCGTCTTGTTGAAACCAGAACTGCCTCATACGTTTTCGACGAATAATTGGCATCACAAAATTGGTCATCATGTCGCGATAACGCTCCTGGTTGATGGTAACAGCATGGCCAATTTCGTTTTGGAAGAAAAACGGCCCAATGACCGTTTTCGCACTAACGCCGCACCAAACTGTGACTTTTTCGTCATGAAGAGGCAATTCTTGAATCTCCTGAGGATTTTCAGTGGCGTAAATACGGCAATTTTGCTTATTTACGGTCCCATTCAATGTGAAATGGGCTTCATCGGACATGATAATTTTGTTCCAAAATTGCTCGTCATCATCGGCCATTTCGATGACTCGTTGGGCCCATTCCAATCGACGAGGCTTGTCCGCAGGCAACAATCTTTGCGTCAATTGTATTTTGTACGGGAACAAATGCAAATCAACGCGAATAATCCGTTGTAAAGTGGACCGAGCCATGCCCAACTGCTGAGAACGGCGTTTTTGGGATGTTCTTGGGGACCTCTCAACACTGGCTCGTACGGCAGCGATATTCTCGGCCGATTGCCTTGGTCGACTTTTATTTGGCCTCTTCGGATTAGAAAGAGCCTCACCAGTCGAAAATTTTTCGTATAAACGCTTAATGGTGTTCTTAGAAGGCGCACTTCTCACATTTTTTAATATTTTAAAAGCACGTTGAGTTTTCACAATTGACTTCTTCTGTTGAATGTAAATTTCAACTATTTCAGAGCGCTCGCGTGGCGTGTATTGTTCCATGGTAAAAATCTGCTTGGACTGACGCTTCAAACGCGGTATGTCATTAAGCGATCTGACATCTCTGTCAAAAGTTATGGCGTTGCCAGATGGGTCCGTCGAATATGGGCAACCCTGTACAGGGTGGAGCAGGGATCGTGCTACAAACACAATATCAATATAGACCGTTAGTTAAAGATGTTGAAGGAGTTTTTTTTTAACAAGAACTGCGCCGAAGACGTATCCGTTTCAACAGAATTTTTTTCTCATAGGTAATGTACTTTCGTCCAAAAATCGTATATACAAGGTAGCGCATGAATCGTGCTACAAGCACATGTCAATGGGGACCGTTATTTAAAGATGTTGAAGAAGTTTTTAACAGGAACAGCACTGAAGACACATCTGTTTCAACAGCATTTGGTTTCAGCGTGATGGAAGAACTGCACACAAAGCCACACCGGTTATGGTGGAGCTGTAATGAAAATTCCCAAACAAATTAATATTCAAAAACTCCACTTTCCGCTGGCCCCCAAGGTCACCTGACCCGGTTGCACCAGACTTTTTTATAGGGTTATGCCAAGGTACAAAACGAAACCAAGGAATTTGATTGAGTTGAGGTAATTCATAAAACAATATTTAAAGCGATTCCGACTTCAACTCTTCAGGCCGCAATGAATAATTTTCGGATCAGGTGTCGCAATGGAACAAAAATAATAAATAAATACGAGCACAATAAAAAAATAAATAAAATACATTGATTGTAATAAAAAATGTTATTTGAATTTTGTATCGTAGTGTAATTGATGCGCCACCCTGTTGTATGATATATGATACCTGTAGGCAGGTTTCTATATATGTTGGCGAGCACTAGTTATTGTTGTTATACGAAGGTTGCTATTTAAGCTACCAGCTAAGCTGAGCTAAGTGCTGTAAATGTAAAGTTCGATATTTTGATACTTAACCTAAAATTCCTTGACAATTGACGATTCTTTTGTGGCCCAGTTAGGTGAAAAGGTTTAGGGTTTTCCAGCCCATATTAATTGAAACCCCATGTAGGCCTTAACAAATAAACGGTAGAAGTGTTGGAAAAAGAATAATGACATGAAGGAACTGAACCAGCGTTGCGGAAATGGACATATCTACAAAAACTACATCAATTTTATTAATTTTTCTTTCATTCAAAGTGCTATTTGATGTTAGAGAATGTATTGACCGCATAGGACATATTGTTAATTTTTTTTAAACTAACGAAGTTATTATGGGCGTGGTTATCGAAACCAGGAAATTCGAATTTTCAATGGAATGGAAATAGTCATTTCATTATGGATGAGAAGAGGCTACCTTTTTGGCATTGAGTTCAGACGCCGTCCTTGGTTGCATGACTCACAGATGTTATAAATGAAACAAATTTGTCTAATGACAGAACTGGCTAATCAAAGACCTAAATTCTCCCTTTGAAAATTTGGATATTCCTAAAATACTCTTAATATTTTTATCATTTGTCTATCAGTTAGAACTATTGTTACTTTATATATTAGGGAAGAAACTATTCCTAATTATGTATTAATATTACAATCCGACATATTCCTAGATGTGGTTGTTAAAGAATGCCAATAAATTATATTCCATACTTGCGTATAAGAAAGAATTTTTCATACGCTCACTTATCTGACTGTGATGGAGTACATCGTTCACAACTGTGTGGACGGCAGGAGTCTCAAGTAATAAAATTTGTGCTGTATGGAAAAGCTGGCCAGTACAATTATAAACCCAGCTACATAACCTACTCGTAAATTTTACTTGTTAGTTAAAAACAATACAAAGTGAAAAGTGATAGATATCAAAAGGCATCACCATAATTCATATATTTTTTTATACTAATTGTAGTTCTGATCAGTGAAAGATATTTCAATGATTTGTTGACTGTAAAAAGAGCGACAAGACCGATACTTTCACCACGCTTACTTAATGGAGCAACGAAGCGGTACATTATCCTCGACAATATGGATCGCAGTCCATGGTGGTGGACGTGTAAGCTAACTGATTTTGAAGATGATAGACCGTAAATGACCTACATGCCCATTCATGCATATGCGACACCTGACCAGAAAATTCCATCCATTATGGGATCGACTCAACTATTGTTTTAATGGACTGCTTCAATTCAGTCAAATCCCTTGATTTCGCTTTGTACACCTCTTGCTTGAATAACTACATAAAAAAGTCAGGTGCAGTCAGGTTAGGTGACCTGCAGTTACTCAAATTTCTATCTTGGTTTGTAATATTTGGCAGAGTTTGAGAAATTTATCTCCTATAAAAATTTACGATTTAACCACATAACATAGTTTTTATTTAATTGTACTGAATTCTGTAAAATATGGCAGAGTAGAAAACGAAGTGCATTGACCTTTTTGGAAATTCAGCATTTCATCTACAATTAGTAATAACTCGGCTACTGTAGCCGAGATTTTGCCCTTTGCACTAATTGGTAATTTTTTGTAAAACTTGAGAATCACAGACTAAGTAACCGTGCCTCTTTTCACACAGGCCAAACTAATAACAGAAATTGTATAACTGATAAAGATGCTCGTTATCTAGCGGATAGCGGAGAATTACTCATCAATTTATATTATCACCATCTTTGCTCATTTCGTACACAGTGCACTGCTCCTATAGATTAATTTCTTCGAGTAAATGAAGCATTTTGTTATTTTATGGGTTACACATTGATAAATAATTGTTTACTTCCGTTCATTTTTAAAATGATTCGCGGTTATTGGTAATCTCAATGACTTTGGTTCATTCGAGCAAGCAAACCTCTGTAATGTCTGATTACTGAGGGCGCCGCGTGAGCACGTAGCACACGTAACGGAAGACTTACCTGATCCACTGAACCGTAATGATGCCGTGAAAATACACCACGTCTGGATATTAATTCAGTAGCAGATGAACTGAAACGAAAAGTAAATACATTTTATTTTATTATTTGTTCTTTTTTTTGTTCTCTTTTTTTCTTTATGCGAAAAAATTAAACACTGATTTTAAAACTTTTTACTCATGTTAAAACCCTCGCGTATGAGTGTTGACAATGTAATGTCAACATCACTCATACGTTGTGAAGGTATTGAGAAAAAATTGAAATATAATGAAATGAAATGGAAATTTTTTTAGTATGATTGGAAGCATAATTAAATTGCTGCACATTTCTTTATTGAAAAAAAAAAAAAATAAAAACGATGGACAGCAGTAATTTTGTAAAAATGTCAAATGGCCACACTTGTGGTGAATTCGTAAGTGCCAATATTTGAGAAAAGTCTGTGCTGAATAACAAATAAATACGGCAATCAAATCTATTTTCAATACCGCTATCTTACTCTCGAAAATAGCCGTTATAATAATAGTTATTTAAAATGATATTACGATGTGTTACACAGTTTCCGGTGCATTCTGCATTCTTCTATACGCACAACTTTTACTAGTTTCATTTAAAAAAAAAGCGTAGCCAGAACTAGTGAAAGTTTGTTTTTTAATAGAGCTGAAAAAAATGTGGATATTCAGTTTACTACGTTTTCCTCGAATTAATTTGTTATAACAAACAAAAGAATGTCTCAAATAAAGGAAATAAAATAGTACAGTGAAAAATAAATGCAAAGAAAAAGAATGGTTGAACATTTCCTTAAACGCGTAAAATTTGTTGAAATTTTTTCTATTTTTTGTTTTCTGCACTTGTTTTCCAGCACTTTTAACAACTTTTATTTTTGGAAGCAATTTTTTACATTTTCTCTGGGAATCAAACCATAATCGTAGACGTAGCGTTATCCAAAACAAGATGTTCTCTTTGGCAACCAAAATCGACAGACCGCAAATCACAAATATAGAAAATTTAAAAGAAAATCGATACAAAAGCAAAGTAGTCAAAACTTTTATATAGGATACATTCACGAGGGAGTGTTGGACGATGTTACTGTTGGTCTTATTCTGAATTGCTAAAGGGATACTTTTAGATATTTTCGGTGATTGAAGTTTCGATTTTTTGTTTACTTCGGCTGTTTTGTGGTCAATTTGGTTTTGGATGAAAAGAATATTTTTTTTACATTTTGATAGAAATATTCTGTATACATTTCGGTACCGTCCTCTTATGACTTGCGACGAATTCTAAGGCAGTTCAGTTACTGTGTGACGAGTGAAGGTTAAGTATTACCGTTACATGCATATTACATATACGGACAGTCATGTCGCCCTTATAAATATCACATACGAAGGCGGTCCCAAAACTAATCGACCTAACAAAGAAGACACAAAAGTAGAGACAAAAATTGCCTTTATTTGTCAACATAATTTATTTTTAGTTCAATACACTTTTTTCAGTGATATTTAATATCTTCTATACACTGTTTATAGTAAGAACTGTCAAACTCCTTAAAATAACCACCAACTGCAGACAGAGTCCACCTCTTCATTGTTGACAAATCTTCTACCACCGAGACATTTTTTCAAGTTCGGAAACAGAAAATAGTCCGAGGCAGCTGAATCTCACGAATAATGTGTGAATGAAGCAATTCGAAATTTAATTAATTAATTTTGGCATTCGCAATAGTGGATGTGTAAACTGGATTGACTTGATTAAGCAATACTTTCTTTTTTGCCAAATGCGATTTTTTCCCATTAATTTCCTCACCTAAATGCTACCATACATTTGTATAATGTTTGCCGTTAGTGATTTTTCCTTTCTGAATATAATCAGTAAAACTAATCCCATGCAAAACAACAATCTCCATGACCTTGCATGAATATGGAATCGTCTCCGCCTTCGTTGCACACGATTCTCCCACTCCAGCCCACTGCTTTGACTGCTCCTTTATCTCAGGTGTGAAGTTGTGGAGCCATGTCTCATCTATGTTTATAAATCGACGCCAAAATTTCGCATTGTTGCGGTTAAACATCGCCAAACACTCTGCTAAAACATCTTCAGGACGCTGTTTTTGCTCTATGGTTTTTTTCTTGCGTACAGCTTTCTCATCTTCAAGTCTTTGGTCAATATAAGTTATGCAGCACTTTTGGAAATGTCTATCACGCAGCTAGCTCACGCACCTGCAGCCGGCGATTATCCAATACCTTTTTTTTTGGATTTTCTTAACCGTGTCTGGCGTGGACACCTCAATTGGCCGACCACTAAGGTGTTCTTCTTGGCAGCTCGTACGGCCTCGCTTAAACTCTACTCTCCAATATTTTACAGCCGCAACCTAAGGAGCAGGCTCCTCCCCCATAGTAGAGTTTAGCTCCACTTTGCTAGCTGTTGCGCTGAGACCTTTCAAATGGAAATATTGAATTACATAACGGCGACCAATTTTTTCCTTGTTTACAAATTCACTGAAATCGTTTAATTTTGACGGCTCAAATAAAAATACTAAACACCGTGGCACCTGGAAACTTAAACCATATATTTTGTAAGGTTGCCACTTTTCGCCAAAATAATTTTTTTCACACTATTGGCACCAACTATGCGTCACGTCGGTTAGTTTTGGGACCCCCCTAGTACCTTTGAAATTATATATATTATTGAGTGCCTGTCTACTGATTCATTTGTTTATGATGAAAGGATACTTTTGATGCGGCTGTGATTGTACACTAATCCCAGCTTCACGAAACTCGAAGATTGGTTTCCTGAAACAGTTGCCTAGTTGATCAGGCTATTTGGATACAATGCAAATTTGGGGCATTGAAAGTACAGAGTAATTATTGCATATTGGGAATTGAAAACAATTTTACTTTCATACCCGAACCAAATATATTCAGACCGAATATATAATTAAAATAGTTAAAATTAATTGGGGAGCTTAAACAGAATGTCACAGAATGCTATCCCTATGCGTGGCGCGTAGGCCAAGAATGACATAATAAACAATAATTGCACAGGCGCCAAAAGTTTGGCCTGACAGAAAGTTAAACATCATCCACCATGGATTGCAGTATATAAGTTGGATTTAGCTAGTTTTATCAGTGAAATATGTTTTTAAAGATTTCTGGTAATTACGACTACTATTAGGGTTGAGGCAACAAAAAATATATTTGTTTAAATTAACGAATAAACTTTGATAAATTTAGGTATATATGGAAAAGTTCCAATTTTCCGATGCAAGTACAGTTTTTTATGGGCAGTATTTTTTTCACTATACCAACATATAGTTATAGACTATGTGTCGTTTCTCGAACAGATTAATAAGCATTGTAAAACTATTTTCTTCTCACATTAATTTTTTTCATTGAGTGGAATTTTATATTTTCCATTACATAATCAATCATTTATTTAATAATCAATCCAAAAATTAATTCGGTCCCTTCAAAAGTTACATGGATTTGGATATGTTTTATTAGCGCATATTCGAAGAATAGGTATATCGGTTAGTACAAGGTAACGTCGAATGTTCTAACGAATAATGTGGGTAATTGACAAGTCAAGTTAAAGCTCCTCAAACTAATGGTTGAAATCGAATGAAACTGCAATGCATGTAAGCTCACTGAGTTTGGGATACTCCTCTATTTTATATCCCATTCATAGCATGCAAAGGAATATGTTTCCTTTTGCAGTGAATTTACGACAAATACCGACTTTTTTATAGGTGATCTCAGCCCTTATGTGACAAGTTTTTCACCTACTGCATCAATTTCTCTCAGTTGGAACATCTTCGGTTCGTAGTGTCATTGACGATATATCGAGTCATCACATGTCAAAAATACCAACTTTTCAAATACAGTACATTCGCTTTGCACGTGTTTTGAGTAATTCATAGTTTATACAACAATTCAAAAATCATGTCATTAATTGGAATATTCATTTCCCAAACCAATGAATCACCACTCGAATCTTGCTTTTATAAGCCTAATAAATGGTAAAGCTGTTACTTATGAGGAATCCCCATTTTTATTAAGCTTGGTTCGGACCTTTACGGACAAGTTATTTAATACTAAATAGATGCCAAACTTAATCTACTTAAGAACATTTCAGGATATTATCTCAAGCCGTTCGGCCTATATAGTCTCATTAACAAAAACGTAGTTTCAAATTACTTGGGGTATCGACATTGATTTGCAAACCCAAAAACAGATAAAAATAAAAATTAATGAAGTACTTTAATAAAAAAATTAATATTCAATAAATAATTATGTATAATGATTGAGATTTTTAAAAAATTAAAGGAAATTAAAGATGTTAAGGAAATGGAGTCGACTCGACCGTTTGGAATGCTGGCATCATTAGCAAAGTTCTTAACTGTTAATCGACGATATCTGAACACAAAATCTTAAATATGCTGGACGTCATTTTGATAGGTAGGCCATTGTCAGTGTCATGTATATGTCATTGAAAAACATTTATTTATTCAAACTTAATGCAACTTCTTCTTTTGAGAGAATCACACACTATGAAAATTGTCAAAATCTCCTTTTGCATCGTACAAAACAAAGCGTATCTCAAATTTCAATGCCACTTTTGATGTCTGTTACAGTGAAATACCAAGTTAGAAAAAAGAAATTCTTTTGCATGATAGACACGCGTAATTAAAATTGAAAACTGCTCTTACTTTTACGCTGCTGTAGCAACCAAACGGCTAATAACAGCGTTTCTCAGTTCTTGACACCTGTCAGTCTGTTATGTTGTTTACAAGTCTACGGAAGCATATTTACGTTGTAGTTAACAACGATTATTAAAATGGAATTCAAAGGTAACAATGCTATTATTTTGTATCTGGCAGAAATATCGCAACATGCCATTGTTAATGAGCTATGACATTTACGCGTAAACAAAATATTTTTGTGTTGGTCCATTAAACGTTAGAATAATATTAATAGCATCAAAAATACCATGGAGGTGGATATCCAAAAACAACAACTTCATCAGAAATAGATCGAAAGGTAAAGACCAAAATTCAACGTAATTCACAATAAAACGCAGTTCAATTAGTGAAAAATATCAATGTGTCTGTTCGGACCATGTGGCGCATATCAAAAAACGAACTATGATTAAATACGTACAAAACACAAAAGGGGTAAGATTTTACGCCTGCATAAATGGCAACACACCTGGAAGAACCAGGGACGTTGAGCATCGCCTACGAACAACTGCTTCAGCGACAACAAAAGAAAGGGGTTTCCTCGTTGTATTATAGCGGGTGATGAAAAATTTATGAGTTATAGCAATCCAAAGGAAAGAAAGTTATGTGGGCTTTTCCGGCCATGATTCTACGTCGCCGCCTTAGTCGACTACTCACGCTGCGAAGGTTATGCCCTGTAGTTGGTGGGACCAGCTCGATGTTATTTATTACGAGCTGCGAAGCAACCGAAACCATCACTGGGGATCGGTATCGACTTCAATTACTGCGATTGAGCCGAGCTCTGCGCGAGAAACGCTCACAATATGCGGAGAGGCACGAAAAAGTGATTCCTATGCATGACAACGCTCGGAATCACTTGGCCAAGCCCATTAAAATCTACCTGAAAACGCTGAAATGGAAAGTCTTACCCTATCCGCCATATACTTCAGATATTGCGCGTCCGATTATCACTTGTTCCGTTCGATGACACACGGTCTGGCTGATCAGCAGTTTCATTCATATGACGACATTAAGGAATGGCTAGATTCGTGGGTAGCCTTAAAAGATGAACAGTTTTACCGTGACGGAATTCGAGCTTTGCCAGAAAGATAAGAAAAAGTAGTAGCTAGCAATGGGCAATACTTTCAATAAATCATTTTCATAATAAAGTTTTGTTAATAAAAAAAAAAAAAAAAATTAAATAAATTAGCGAGAATTTAGTTGCGCTCCTAACATTTCGTCTATAAAGACAGGCTCCAAGAATTGTAATGAAATAAAAGTTTCATCAAAATCATAGTTTTATGTGTGATTTATTTAGCTTTACGTTGGAAACCGAAAAAGGGATAACCCGTTAGAAATTTTTCTAAACCTTTCTATCGTTATAACGTCAATAACCGAAAATTTGCAATCGGCACGGTAGCAGTCTAAGCTGTAAGTGATACAAATATACATTTTATCACTCTAATTCACTCGAACTTTCTTTATAACTCTAAAATAAGATTTATGGTTTAGTTTCTAACTATCGTATACGTTGCTTTCGTTTATATTTCTCTTAACAAATTTCGTGTCCAGGTGTGAAATGACTTTTATAGCATTAGTTAAACAATATGAAATTAATAAATGCAACAATAACACGTTTATTGCAATTGCAATTTGGACCCTTTGTTTTTTTTATCATAATCCATAGTTTAAAATTGTTTTATAAATCCTCGATGTCTTCCAAAGTTTGCCATTATTGGAGCAAACCGCAGAAAATCATAAATGCAACGTGAAATTGCTTCATTAAAAACAACTGGCTGTTCAAGTTTGTACTGTATTGTTCAAGTTTTGATTGTAGTTTTTATTGTTTGTTTCATTTTTATAATTTCATATTGATTGAAATTTATGTACGCATGTTCGCAAACGGCAGTTGGCCTCGTCTATTTTGGCCAATAATGTGTTTAATCGCATTTCAGTGGTCACAGATAGTACCAAGCATTTCACAACATTAACAAGCGATGGCATTAGCCTCAAATATGCAATGCATGTGCATTCACATGTACACGTGTACTTGACCTGTGTATGCATATGTTTCCCTTATATCCATATGTGACGTAATATATGACGTTTCCTCTTAACAGCCAGCTTATATTACAATTGTGCACACATACAAAATATACCATTTACAAAGCTCTGTTGATGTAAATGCAGTCGAGCAGTCACGCACTTAAACCTGAATTGCAATTATACAGTCACATTTTCGTATCGAATGAGACCACTGTGACTTACATTTAGCTCATTTTATGTGTGGGCGTTTTAGGCGAATCTCAAAGTACGGGAAAGTTACTTCGTTGATGCCATTAAAATTTGTGCTATACTTTAGTTAGGCATTAAGCATCGTATTTGGGTGCAACTGTAATTGTGATCATTTAATGTAAATGGATATTATGGATTTAAATTATAACGAGTGATTTTATATGTTAGGAATTTCAAAATGGGAATAACGTTGACATTAATAAAATCCAACTGAACATTTATTAGTTCAATGGAGCTAAGTGACGAATTAAGGCAAATTAGGAAGGCTGTGCACGGCATTTTGCAAAAAAAACCCATTGTTTACAATACCAAATAAATGATATTTTTGAAAGGCAACAATCTTATTTAAAACGCCAAACAATTCTAAAGATTCAGCTTCTGAGCGTGAATCGAGCTAACAGTAGCTGTCAATGGGGGACCGTTATTTGAAGATGTTGAAGGAGTGTTTTTTTTTATCCAGAACTGAAATTCAGAAGCTTAGAAAAAGAAATTCAGAGTAATTTTTCTTGGACACTGCATATAGAGTAACTGAAGTCTACAGTATCACCTGCCAAAGGTTTATTGTATAAATTTAGAAATAAATTTGATCAAATATTTCAAGCTTTAGTTCAAAGTCATTATAACTATTTTGCCATTATGTATGGTTATAAAAAGAGTTCTAAATTGAAATCACTCCAGCGGCAACAGAATAAAGCATTAAAAGCTGTAGCGAACTTGCCAATTTCATATTGTACGCTTTCTCTGTATAGAGATGTTTTTCCAACAGTTTTGCCAGTATATGGTTATTGTAAATTAAAATTGCTAATATATGTTTTCAAATGCTTGCATAGTATTGGCCATCACACGATAAATTTTTCCCTAAATCAGTATATTTTCAATACGGGAAATAATGACAATTTGAGAGTAGCTATGTGTTGATCTGAAACAACAAAACAGCGTATAGAACATTCTGGTAGTATTCAATACAATATTTTACCACAACAGCTAAAATCACTAGAAACACTTTCATTATTTAAATCGTCAATGAAAGGGTATTTATTGCAAAATGTCGAAGAGCTTCTGGTATGAATTTTGAGTTAATATTGAAGTACATGCCAAAAAATTAGATTTTTCGTAAATGTGTTTGTATTTTGTATTAAAATTTGTTATTTGTTATGCTATTGTTATTATACAAACAATTTTGATGTATTTATTTTGCCAACTAACCTCTATAATGCCATGCGGCTCTGAGGCGTAATTTGTATGATTTGTATGATATAATAAACCAAATTAAAAAAAGAAAAAAAGAAAAAAACTGTGCCGATGACTTATCCGTTTCAACAGCATTTGTTTCCAGCAACATGGAGCAATTGCACGCAAGGCCAGATCAGTTATGGTAGGGCTCCAACGAAAATTCCCAAACAAGTTAATATACATAAATTCCACTTTTCGTTGACCCCCAAGGTCACCTGACCTGACTGCAGCAGACTTTTTTTCCGGGGTTATGTCAGGCAAGAGGTTTACAGAACGAAAGCAAGAAATCTGACCGAATTTAGGCAGTCCATTAACACAATAATTGAGGCGATCCCGACCTCAACCCTTCAGGCCGCAATGAATAATTTTCTGATCAAATGTCGCAAAACCAAATAGTTATATAAAATTTAATGGAGTTTTCTATACAACAAATAAATAAATAAATGAAATACAATGAAATAGACAATAAATTTAAAAAAAAGTTATGTTAATTTCTTATTGTAGTGCAATCGGTGCGCCATCGTATACATATTTGTTAGGATTACCATTAATGGAAAACCAATAACATTTATAAGCTCTTATATAATAATTATTTTGGATTAAAATATCTTATTCTTTATTTATTATAAATAACTGAAGGAAGTTATCTTATAAATATGTGGGGCTGATGGGAATTGCTACATTAAAAAGCTCATATAATTTTTTTTTTGATTTATATGAATTACTTTTTCCTTACCCATTTGAAGTGTAATATATTTGTAGTAAGTTTTTTTTAATGGTTTTTAAAAATAATTGGATTTAAATGAGCTACAATACTCGATGACGTATGAACGACGTCATTAGGTCAGTTACAGTTCGAATGCATTGCTTTAAATCATTAAAATTTTTTGATTTTGTTTTGTCAACTTCCTGCTTATAATAACCCTTCAAAAATCAGGTGCAGTGAATTCAGAAGGTCTTGGGGGTTAACGAAATGTAGACTTTTTCAAAATCAGCATATTAGAGATTTTTCTATACAATTCTGCCCTAATAGGCCTGGCTACGTAGCAAGTTGCACCATCTTATTAAAATCGCACAGAGCTGAATGGGATTATCTTTTGGTGACAATTTGGAAAGCAAGGTAGCAACATTCATTACCCACCCTGTATATAGCCATTTTAAGGGTGAATAGCAAATGGTTTACAAATTCGCCAAAAATAATAAATATTGCTGTTTGTTTTTCAGATAGCATCTCAAAATAGTATTTCATTCATAATTAAAACAAATGTATTTTTATACTCACCGCAGTGAGATGGGGTTTTTTTGTTTTTTGTAAAAATTTTAAATACTTCCCTGAGACCCTGTACAGTACATACTCCTATTCCTATGTCTATTTTTCATGTTCTTCTTGCTGTATGTTGAATACCCGATGGAGATCGCATAGATAGAGTTAGGAGCCCAAAATTTGTTAAAAATCTCATAAGTGAAAGCAGTTTATGTTCGAAATTGAATGAAATCGGTCCAGTATGAAGCTGCTTGCTGATGCAAATAACGATGCACCTCCAAAACGAAAATATTTTTACTTCATATTTACATCATTTATTCTGTGGTATGAAGCAATACATGGTGGCAATGCCGTACAGATAATGGAATGGAAAGCTTTTTACCAACTCATATACTTTTTAACCATTTTTAATTGTGAATGTGATTATTGAAATATTCTAAAAAAAGACTTAATTATGTCTTCAATAACCACAACCGCGGCGGTCACATCGACATGCTTTCGAACAGTTCGAGTAGTTGAGCAATCGATTAGTCTTGTAAAAGTTTCTCAAACTGACGTATCAAACCGTCCTTACGCCGAAGATCCCTTTCTTTTAGTCTAAAGATATTACAAGTGTAAGCTTATTGAATGCAAGGAGCTGCTTCAGCCCATTTATGTAATGCAAGAAAATTTGTTGTACTTTTGGCAGAAACTTTTTATTATGGTATATCATAAATCCGAGAAAGAGTCATTCCATCCATATACTAAAATAGCGACATCGATAAGATATGAAGGAGAAGAGGTAATTTTGGGTACACTCTGTTAGCTGTTGATGAGTCAGTACATTTAACATGGCATTATTATTTTGATGGTTTTTTTGTTTATTTTTAAAAACTTAGAAACACACTCTCCTTTTCTTTGCCACAGAGAATTTAGAATCGTAACTTTTGGAAGAACCACTTGTTCTTGCCTTCCTTGTATGAGGACTCAAATTTGACACGAGTCTGGAAACGGTGTGCTTTTCTTTTAGCGGGATCTTTCAAGTACTTGGGCGACAGCTTTTCGAAAGAAATTTCGCTGGCGGTGTGACGAGTGGGCATCAAGTGATTGTAGTTCAATACCTTTAAAAATGGCTTGATCTTCGACTTCTTCTTCAACTTTGTCTTCTCCATGCTCTTGGTCACTTTGCGGGGGTATCTGTCGATAGCAGCGACGAGAGCATGACCGAAGGGCTTGTCTTGAGCACCACATCAACGGTCTTGACAATGATGACCTTACGGCCGGCGTAATGCCCACTAAGGACAATTACGATTTTGTTGGCTTTCATAATCTTCCTCATCTTGATGGAGGTCTTATGGTTGACCGGATATGGAGGATATATATATTATGTCCAGCAGGCGGTACAAGAGAGTGAAATTGGTCGATTAGAAAAACTTACTCATTGATAGATAAAATTGGTGCGAAAAATAAATAAAAAAAGTATATTTTTTATTACTTATTTTATATAGAACTGCGTGCACCGCGACTAATGTCGCACACTTTCTGTATATGGTCAAACTTCAACATATCTTAGAGTTTTTGTCCAGTTTTAAGTGGCGAATTCACTTGAATAACTAAAGCCTGATTGCTGCAATGTATCAAAGTCCCTGCGTTTATATTTCGTCGAATTAGGTTTTTGTTTCGAAACCGAAAATCCTAAGTTTTGTAATAATAAAATGTTAACTTTATTATAACATAATTTTAAAGGGTCGGACTTACTGAAAACACAAGGTGTAGTAAAAAAGAAATCCATTATTTTTTCAATAAATGGCTTTAGTAACCTGTTTATCGTGTTGTATACGAGCGATTAAGTTACTCTAGATGACGTTAGAAGGATAAAAATTTGTTGTTGCTTGGCTGAGTATTGTTTCAATAGTAGTGAAATAAAGTCGATAATGGCAAAAACAAAAGCCAGGCCGCTGAAAATGTGAATAGTGTTTTTAGTCTTGATACTGTAACAGTCAGTTTCGTCGATTACGTTCCTAAAATTTGATATCAAATGTGCAACACACTCTGGAAGCCAATTGTCAGAAATTCCAAATCCAACCGTCATGTAAGTACTGTTTCGAGTGTCCACAAGCTACGCATAGTACACAAAACTATTTGGAACTACTTGAATAATACTGGATGCAAAAAGAAGCATTATGTATGGATGCAATACGAGTTAACTCGAAAAAATCGAAAAGATCAAATTTCCATTTGCCAATCGCTGCAGGAGCGCAACAAATTTCGACACATTTCTGAAGCAAGTGGTAATTGTTGATTAAAGGTGGTTCACCTACGGCTACGTCAAGTGAAAACGGCCGTGGTCGAATGACAGTGAGTGAGTGACGGTCGATTTTGTTTTTGGTGAGATTGATAGGAAATCATTTACTATGAGCTGGTCTTCTACAGACAAATTCTGAAATCGCTTACAGGAGAGAAACTTATAGTAACTCATAGTGACTCGCCAGAAGATCCAGGAGCTTGGTTAGAAAGTTCTTATGTATCCATCTTATGGTTCCGCATGGCGCCAAATGATCAAGACCTATTTGTATCTATCGAAAATGACAGAAAAAAAATCGCAAAAGTATTTTGAGAAAATCGACTATCACATTTTTTTTTGCCCAAAGACATGAGGTTAATGGAAATATCTTCATAATGGTAACAAGTTATTGAATAAAACGATTTACATTTGATCTCAATCAAAGCATTCTAGCTATGATGAATGAACTCTTCACTATTATGCAAAAATACTGAATTTCTTTCTGCTACACTTTATAATATCGCAATGTTATCTACCTGTCATATTTTCAACCATTACCTTTCTTCGCCTCTTCAGAAGAATTTTACCGCTAAATAACGATTGTAATTCGCAGCTTAAAACTCAACAAATCATATAATCGCTGCCGCTCTTTTTACCTTTGTAAGAAAAAACTTAATTTTTTTTATATGTATTTTATATGACTTAAATACAAAGTAAATAATGGAACAGAACTATTTTTTCGTAGTTGAATTCCGACCAAAATATTTCTCGGTTTTTTTTTTTGAGGTTTACAACTGCAATTGTACTGAAATGCAACTGGGTTAATATGAAATTTGCTTACACAGAGACAGAAACATCACAAAAAGCGAATGTAAACGATAAAAGCGGAAGTTTAATTTACTGGCGTTTGCAAATGAAAAAGTTGGCATTTGGCGGCTATGCCCTCTAGGGTGGTCGTAATTTTTTTTTGGAGAGTACATGTTCTGGATTTTAAAGTTCACAGTGTGTAATAGTTACTGTTTAGTACTTGTAAAATTAAGAAAAAATTATACGAGAATTAGATGTGCCGCATTTTGGTACAAAGTGGCAACTTTTAACATTTAGTCATTCCTAAGTAAATATTTTGTTAAAAAAGTGCGTGGGATTGATCAACAAAAAACAAAATATTTATTATACTTTCAAACTTACTGCGTCGCTTTCAAAGTAGGTCTCTTCTGAATTAATATACACACGTCAAACGAATGATTCAATCATTAAAACGTTTGTCAAAAGCATCTTACAGGTCTCGCAGCGAATTCCCTTTATCTCTTATACTGACTGACAACAGATGCATCGAAGTGGTATTTTGGGGTTTTGAAAGAGAAAGCAAAAGTCAACGTAGGTGATATCAAGTAAATACGGTGGTAGTTCGGTGAAATTTGTTGAATTTGTAGGCAAAAAATCACTCGCCTTGTGAGATGTGGCTTTTTTTTTGGCAAAATTACTGTCTCAAACGCTGCATGTCCTATGTATTATACTCTACATTTACCACATGGCCTTCTGGCAAGAATTTTAAATGCCTCCCACTGCAATAATCGAAGAAAAATGTCAACATTTCCACGACGTTTTATCGACTTTGACTTATATTTTTCGGTTTCTACTCTAGTGGAAGACACAATTCGGAAACTTGTTGACTTATTTGCATGTCAAACCCGCAGAAAAATATTTAATCAACAGTCATAATGCATTTTATGAATACGGGGCCTGAACAGACTCATTCTAGCATGTCTTTAGCGATCTGTAAGCAATTGGGTTTTTGAAAAAATTAGGTTTCTCTTAAAATGATATGAATTGATTTATAAAACAAAGGAAATTTACGGATTATCTCTCTCGAACTTAAGTGAAAAATTGCCGTCACATTTTCCTTCACTATATCGATGTTGACCAAAGCGAAGCATATCTTCTACCTAAACTCGACCGGTTTTTAAGACATGTACCACTCATATAGATGCATTTTTTCGTTTTTTTATGTTCATCATATTTTATACATACTAAAATAAACAATTGTTCTTATGTTATTTAACTTATACAACGCCCCATATTGGGGGCTCTAATACATTCTTATTTCTGTGGTCACAACCCGTAACAGCCTAACTCGAGTTAGGACACAATTGAGTTATTAGCACCATCGTATTCAGCGTATCTAAATTTATTTGCTCTAAATTGTTCATGTTTGTATCTATTCTAGGAAGACAATTAATCCTAACAAAATCTAATAGCTTAAGTTATTTTTCTAAATGACTGTTTTGGCATAACTACCTAAGTCAATTTAGGATTAGAACAAATATAAACATTATTTTTTCATCATTGCCTAAATCAACTTAAGTCGTTAATCCAAAAAAAATAATGAAACAATTTTATTTTCCTAACTTGAGTTAAGCTCTTATTCCGAATTACAATTTCGTTTATTGATAAACATAAATTGAGTTAAGATCTTTCTCCAAACAAAAAAATGTTTATTTAATCTGGAATAATAGGCTAACTCAACTTGAACTTTTTGACTTTCTTTCGTTCAACAATTCATAAGAACCTAAGTGTCTTTTTCGATAACATCTTTTAACTGCGAGAATAAACAACTATTTTTTGTTAACAACTAAGTAAAGAAATTCGTTTCCTTGGAATCTGTAGCAAAATTTTCCAAAAAACACCTTCTCCTGATTTTCAGTGAAGATTCAAAACTTTAAACTCCTGTACTGAAAATATTGAAAAACAGACTTGGGCTGTTATGGGTTGTGACCACAGATTTTATTATACTTAAGTATTAATTTTGTTTTTATTATAATTAGTAGTCCATGTGAAGAATTATGACATACGTAATGTAATAAAAAATTAAAGAGGAGAAAACAAACATTACGTTTATATCTGAGTGGGGATAAAAGATAGTCAAGTGGTAAAAGGGAAAATTAATGAAAAATGCGTATTTATATTAAGTGATCCACCAGTATTTACTGGTGTCAAATCTGGAGATAATGTCAATATCTTTGTTAGGTATGCAAGTGTTAAATCGTATGCCTGTTTCACTAACTGCGTTGATATTTATTGCCTTTGTTGTAGCCCTCCAAAAATGATGGTAGAAAATCGGAACACCATCATCGTTTTCTATAGCCTTTCGACTATCTAGATATAAGAAACTTTCTGGTGGTACAAATCCTTTTTGAATTGTACTCTCTATATAGGCCATAATTGTATAATAGGGAGCACTAATTAGATTGTTTTCCTTATATTGAGTACATCGCACTATATGGTTTCGAATGAGTTTTATAATAAAATTATCTATTCTGCATGTACTTGTGATTAAATCCATTACTTTTCCACACATGAAATTCTATTCGATATTCGATATTTCTCTCCACTTTCGACATGGCCTGACAAAATCGAATATTTTAAAGAGACTAAAAGGCAGACTGCGCTGAAAATTTGCGTCAGTATATAGCACAGTTGTGTCAACTTAGCAACAAGAAGAATTTTGGTAATTTCTTTAAGCGGTCTTTTTATTGATCAATTCCCATTACTAATTTGTATTTCTATAATCTATATTTTTGTGTTGATTTTCACGTAAATAGAAAAACGCTCTAATTTGATACCACTTTAGGTTAGTAAAATACTGATGAAATCGGGTTACTTCTTAATACGGCAGTTCAGATTCGGGAATAGATTAGAATTATCAACTTTGAGCAAAACGAGAAATTAATATGTTTTTTTTTCGCAAAATGTATCGGAGGCCGAAAAAATTTAAAAACTATTATAAGCGCCTCGAGAAGAGGCACTTAGGCCACATTGAGGAAAATGTCATCAGAAGTACGGCTGCAAACGGCTTGGAAATATAAAGTATTCTTCAAACGACTCTTTGTAACTTTGAATTAAAATCCAGTTCTTAAAATCGACATCGGTAACTGAATCCAAAACGAATAATAATAAAATAGAACACTCGTTGAGAAATGTATCTTCAAAACAGGTTTCTTAAAATAGTTATGACAATTTGAACTTCTCTGCATAAGACAATGGAAGTATAAATGTATTTGCAGCGCATACTCGATAGATGAAACACAAAAAGTCACGCTAAAATGTTCATGTCCACATTATATCATCAAAGCGCTTTAAATTCACAGAAGTATGATACAAAACTATTTATGCGCTGGTGTTGAAACATTGATTTTAATTTGTTTTGTTTCCCAGTTTAAGTTGCTATTTCTATTGCTTCCCAAAACCAGGCTTGAGAACTGATTCTAAAGTAAAGATGTCAAAATTCGATTATATAGAACCGGTATGTGTACTCAACTCATATTTTTAGTTCATCTCTAGCAGTGCTTTTGATTCAACATTCACAAAAGGCTACTGAATTTGATTAATTGTTGCTCATTCTAAGCATGTGAACCTTTATGTAAGTGAGCCTGTGTCCGATTTCAATATTTTCTCAATCTCGAGTATATTCTGTAAAAAAAGATAATAACTTTTCTCATTTTTCTTAAAAATCCTATAATAGTAGGATATTATTCAATTTACCCGTCTATACTAAGATAAAATTGAAGTCCTTTTTCTATTTCTATGAAAATCCAAACATAAATATGGAATTCGAAGATATGTACGAGTACATAGAAGTGCTAACTATGTAATAATAATGATTTCTGCCCTAAATACACCCCACGCAAAAGTCATCCGACTTTCCATAATTCTACAATAACAAAGTATTAGGCCACGCGGGTGTGAAAACCCGAATGAAGAATTTTCAGTGCCACCCTAATGCACTTCCACTCTATTATTTTCGTTTGTTATCCAACAAGAACTTTATTTTCCGGAAATATTTGACATGTAAAGCGTGACCAATTTCGCAAAATTCATATGAAAATTATCAAGTTGTGATGGAATGATTTGTCTTTTATTCATACTATTCTTTTGATTAGGTTACAGCTGCCACATTCTTAAGGGGTGGGCATTAAATTACGCCAAACACAATGTTAACAAAATGAAATTCAGATTTATTTTGAGTCCATGCACATGTTTATATTGTTTAAATTGCCCTCATTTTGCTTACCATGTGAAATCAAGGATGGATGTTTCTATTTCTGAACAAATGTCTTGTTTACGGTGAAGATCTCTTTATATTTTCGCAGAAATTTAATGGAAAGCTTTATGTTGTGTCAATTGCAATTTGGCTTTAGTATTTTAGTAAATATGAATTCAGCTAAGTAATCTAACTTTTTTTTAATGTAATTTTCATTTTCCAACATATAGTTTTATTCTGCAGAATTTGAACTCTAATTTTTGTTGATTGATTTTGTTGATGTAATCAGAATAAAGCGTTGGGTTAATATGAAATTCGGGACACTTCTACAGACAAAATTCTGTCGCCACCATTCGACTGCTACTATTTTATGATTTCTAAAGGAAATTCCATTGAGTTCAATTTTTCAATCTTTTTGTTAATTTCTGGTGTTAATTTTGTTTACTAATGAAGTCGACCAAGCTATTTAGCTGGTAGAAGTAGAATAAAAACTACTTCACTCATCTGCGATCTAGCAAATTTTGTTACGCCCTCGAAAACGTACTCGTAGTTTGGCTAATCCTATTCCAACTCTACCGATTTAGAATTCTGAAATTCTAGCTTCAATTCCGGAAAAGGGCATGATTTGTGATTTTTCATTTTACTTGCAATGACACAAATTATCAAGAAAAACTAGAAGCGTTTATTCTAAACTATTGAATATATATGTAAGATTTTATGAAAAACCCAGTAAGAGATTTTAGTGACTGCCGCTTACCTAAACTCAACGTTCTTCACTGTGCCGAAGGATTGGTGTGAATCTTCCGATATTAATTAAATATTGTCCAGAATTGACACACAAGAGGAAAAGCAAATTTATACATACTGATAGCTTCCTGTTATAAATTATAAATTTTTTACTAAATTGTTCATATTGTATGGAAGATATCACTGTCATTTTCGGACCAAAGTTTATCCAAAACTTGATGGTGTTAAATCTTACTGGATGAAATCCTAAAAATGTATAATAAATGAGGCAGTCTGAATTGAAAGCCCTAGAAGTGTGCGGTTATGCAATCTTTTTTCCCAAATTTTGCAAAGCTTTACAAAGCTGGACAAAATGGAAAAATATGATGGACACTTCCAACTAGAAACCACAGGAAAATATTAAATTTAAGCAGATTGATTAATTTGTGTAGCAGGCTGCAGAAAGGGTATGATAATGAAGTAAATTTTTATTCTCAGACTTAAGTTTTCCAAACGCTTGATGTATGGCAAATCGAATTGAGTTCATATGAATAACAGGTACAGTACCATGTATAACCGATTTCATATTTCTGCGGAATATTGGATAGTGCAAAGTTTTACGAAGTTCCATGCAGATGTCCAACTTCATATGTCCAACGTGTTACTAAACAAGTAGCCAGCCGGAATATGAATTTATCTCAATCGATTTCAAAACTTATGGAACAGATTTAATCGAAAGATAATTGGAGCTTTAAACACATGTAGATATTAAGTTTTTTGCCATATTTAACAGTACGTATATAATAATGGGTGTCCCAAAAAGAACGCAAGATTTAAATTTGGCGCCATTCGAAGTGTCGTTGTTTGACATTTGAACAATTGTTATTGTTTGCTAGTAGAAGGTACGAGTTTAGTAGAAATGGAGCGCTACACGAATGATCAACGCATTCTCATTGTGAAATTGTTTTACCAAAATGGTGAAAGTTTTGTGGCTACAGTTCGGAAATTGCGATCAATTTGGGGTCACAATAATGCTCCAAAAGAGTCAACTGTAAAGAGATTAATGGATAAATTTGCCAAAACTGGGTCTGTTACTGATGTAAAGACAACAACGCGCCATCAACCAGGTCGATAGAGCGAAAATGTCGCAGCTGTACGTGATGATGTCGCTCAAACTCCATCCACCTCAATTCGACACCGAGCTCAGCAAATTGGTGTCTCCAAATCCACTATGCAGCGAATTTTGACGAAAGATTTGCATTTTCATGCATACAAAGTTCAATTGACTCAGGAACTGAAGCCAGCTGACCATGAACGGCGAAGGGAGTTCGTTAATTGGGTGTTTGGAGCGACAACATGAAAATGCTGATTTTGCCGATAAAATCATCTTCAGTGACGAGGCCCATTTCCATCTTGATAGCTTCGTCAATAGGCAGAATTGTGGCGTTTGGGGTGAGGAAAATCCTCGAGTGATTCACGAGAAGCAAATGCATCCCCAACGTGTAACTGTGTGGTGTGGATTTTGGGCTGGAGGAATCATTGGATTTTTTCTTAAGAAAATTATGCATGCCAAGCGCAAACAGTTAATGGTGTTCGGTATTGTGAAATGATAACCAGTTTTTTCGTGCCTAGAATTGAAGAAATGAATGTGGAGGGCATGTGGTTTCAACAAGACGGCGACACATGTCATACAGCCAGAGAAACTATTCAATTGCTGCATCAGTCATTTCCCGGTCGTGTTATTTGGAGTTTTGGAGACCAGAATTGGCCGCCTAGATCGTGCGATTTAACACCATTAGACATTTTTCTTTGGGGTTTTTTGAAGTCGATGGCTTACGCGAATAAGTCGACGACGACTCAAGTCTTAAAAGAGGAAATTGGACGCTGCATTAATGAAATACCGCACATTTATGCAAAACGGTCATTTGAAAATTTCATTAAAATATCGCGTGTGTGCCAGCAAAGCCGCGGCGGCCATCTGCCCGATGTGTTGTTCCATACATAACGTCATTCTGTCTACTTTACGATATAATAAAGTTTCACAATTTTTTTTAAATATCTGTGTTTTATTAAAAATTTAAATCTTGCGTTCTTGTTGGGACACCCTTTATGTGCAATCAATTGAAGGTATAAGAATAAATTTCAAATTTCTCTTAATGCGTATGGATATTTTGGATGATTCATTTATGGCTTCGTTTTTAAAAAGTTGACAAACAGTAATACAAATTCAGCTTTAATGGGCAATATTTGTTATAGCATAAGAGAACCTTTCATTACGTTTCATTCAAATGTTCATCGTAACATTCTGAACAAATCGTACATAGATTTTGGGCTCCACGTAGTCACGAAGAAAAAAGTCATGATCTAAGTGACCAATTCACAGCTATAAAGCTCGACACCATTTGTTAGTAAGCTGCGCTGTTCAGTTGGAACTAAATGGGATCATGATCACAACCTTCAATATCAACATCATTTTGCGATTACAGGCGACATTCAAAGTTACGTTCCGGCCAGCCTCATTTTTGAAATTATATGGACCTATGATTCCATCAGCCCATAAAGCATTATTTTGCTTAAATGTAGTGTCAATTTTTTAACCTTTTCCATTTTCTCTTCAGCTCAAATAAATCAATTTTGCTTTTTGGTGTAACCTTTAACGGAGAAGTGGATCACATTGCTGAACAGAATTTTGTTTGAATCTTTCTCAAGTTTTTCGAAAGCCCAAAAGACTTTATACAACTTGAATTTTACGTACTTTAAGCCAACATCGTTATGTGAAAATAGCCGCGTTGCCTCATATCACAAGTTGTTGCCAACTATCATTGCTATAATTTCTTTTCTGAGCAATGGAAGTGAACTATTTGATTGCGTATTGTCCAATAATGAAAATTGTGTTCTAGATTTTTAGCTGGTTTACCGCCTCGAACTCTAGTGGACCATAACCATGCTTTAAGCTCGCATTCCTCGTAGAATTCTAATACGCCTGAATAATTTACTGACAGTATGCCGGGCTAAGTATCTCCATGTTGAAATGCCAAGCAATTCCGAACAAATACGCTATGACTGTTTCGATCTGTCATAAAATCCTACTTGAAAAACTGTCTCTGAGTGAACAGAACAACATAAAGAAAATATGTAACTGCTATCTTTCAGTTTCGCATCAATATTGTTAACACTAAGGGCTTGAATGTATTTAAATTTTGTACGTCATTGACCTTTTGAAGTTTATAGACATTTGTGCAGGACAAAAGACGACGTACTTATTCACGTACTTGTTTTGTTTATTTCGGTTAAGCATAATTTATTCTGTGTCTGGCTTCATTCTTTAAGATTATCCAAGTTTTTTTTCATGATTTACATTAGGGTTCCCTATTCCTATTAGCATTATATAGGTATATACATACATCTATGTATATATATGTATGTATGTATGTACATACATATATGTATGTATGTATACATATATGTATATATATATATAGGTGTATATATATATATATTTATTTATTCCTTTTATCCCTGTTAGGAGCATAGGGTATATTAGCATTACCCTTTTTAAAAGAATATGCAAATCAAAGGAAAGTTAACTAAAAAAATGTCAAATTCGTGGCCCCACATTAGTTTTAACAATATTAATATTGAAGGAAAAGGAGATTCTGATAATTACATATTTTCGGTATTTTGCCAAATTTTCTCAATATCATATCAATAGTTTTCCGTGTCCTCCAGTATAAAGATTTCATTAAACACCATTTGCTCTTTCTTTTGATGCCCGAATTGCGATCAAAATTGGGCAGAAGTATTTAAAGTCATATTTTAATTTGAATAAATTCCTTGTTACGATGCTTAGAATACGCGATTGCCATGTAAATAATTGTCGATTCTAGTGACGATACAACCCCAATCTTGAGCGGCGGTCATTTCGGTCACAAGTGCTTGTCAATAAAAAGTATGATCATTTAATGAAGGAAAAACGTACAAATTAAGTTTTTTATGCGTCGAAACTATAGATATGCTAAGAAATTCAATAGCTTGAGCAAGATTGTATTTATCTGCTGTTAATAAGAAATTATAAATATTTGTAAAAGAAATGAAGTTCTAATCTTGAGCGACCATCGTTCATACGACAGCGAGTTCGGACGCCAATACAGCCACTTATTTCCGGACGGATGCTTTCAGCAGTTTTCTCATTATTGCCTCCCTAAGAATGTTCAAGAAATAGAATGAAATGGTGTCGCCTTTCCACTGTTAAATAGTAAGCAATCAGTAAAATTGTAGGCCATCTTCACTGAAATCGGGCAGTGCATTCCACGAAGACATCTTGGCTACAGTGGTAGCCAATAGTTGATATTCAACTATTGCTTCAAAATATTTCTGAGACCAAAAGCCGTTCCAAAAAAGTCAAATTAGATTGGATAAAACAGGTTTCACTCTTTACTATGTAGCAAACTTAAATCAGCTTGTTGACTTACGAACTTTATTATTAACAATATAGATCTATCAAAAGATATCGACTATTGCATGTATGTTGTTGATGGTTGTCCACTGAACATCACTGACAATGAGTGATTTGATGATGTTTTTACTTGTTCTTACGTACTTCTTTCCATATTTGTGAAGCTTTCAGTATTTCTTCTTCGGAAGAAAACTCCTTCCCAACTCTCTTGTTTCTTACTTTATGGTATAATTTCGGACTTATTACACTATTGCATTTTCGTTTTCATATTAACTTTCTGTTTGGAAATTATTGATTATTCCTTATGCTGATCCCATTGTGAACCCTGAAAGTTACACAGGCGGCCCTAGTCGACTTGACGTATATATGGTGCCAGTACTTTGAAAGAAATTATTTGTTCTTTAGCTATCAGAAGTAAAAAATCTCAGTGAATTTGTAAACATGTAAAAATTGGTCACCATTATGTGATTCAATATTTCTATTTGAAAGGTGTCAGTCCAACCAATATTAAAGCCGAGCTAGATTCTACTTCAAAGGAGTCTGCTCCTTCGTATGCTACTGTAAAATAATGGTAGCCGAGTTTAAACAAGGCCGTACGAGCTGCCAAGACGAACACCGTAGTGGTCGAACAATTGAGGTGTCCACGCCAGATTCAGTTAAAAAATTCACAAAATGGTAGGCTGAAGGTATGGTGGCTAACTGAAATGATAGGCGTTTAAAAAGGTATTATGCATCGTTGTTTCAGTAGTGTGTTTGACGATGTTTCAGCGCAATAAAGCCGAATTTTTGCATCGATTTATAACCAGGGATGAGCCATTGGTCCACACTTTTATACCTGAGACATAAAAACAATCAAAGCAGTGAACTGGAATGGGAGAATCTTGTGAAAGGAAGCGAAGACGGTTTTATCTGCAGGCAAGGTCATGGCGCATGGAGTTATTTTTATTGATTATCTTCTCAAAGAAAAAACCATCAACGGCGAATATTACACATATTGATTGCAGCGTTTAGGTGATGAAATTATGGAAAAAAGGACGCATTTTGGAGAAAAAGAATGTGTGGTTTCATCAGGCCAAAGCTCCAGCTCACATGAATTAAAGATCGAATAGCTGCCTCTCGTGCCTTATTCACCAAATTTATCTTCCTCAGACTATTTTCTATTTTCAAACTTGAGAAACTGGCTGGGTGGTAAAAGATTTGCCAACAATGAAGAGGCGGAGTCCGAGAGTCAGTTTGAACAGCTTCTCCTAGGCTTTTCTATTGCTGGGCTAGTCAAGTGTTCGCCTCTCGGGCGGACGTAATGTAATCAGACCCTACACGAGCACTATTGAATTCAATTATCAACAGTATGCTTAAAACGAGATATTAACGAATTTCGTTACCAAGACCAGATCTGTCAATTCGCATTAATCACATTTTTCTAAAATCGTTTTTTTTTAAATTCTATTATGATTAATATTATTGTGGGTGTCATTATTTAACTTTAATACAAAAAAGATTCTCTCGTATAATACTAGATATGTGGGAGCTTCTCGCATTCGGTGAGCTTACATGCATTCTATTATTAAAGTCACTCAAGACGACCTGCAGTTAAACGACGGTGCCGAACGTCAGGGTTTTGAGAAGCATTTGGCAGACTTGTCGATCACTCGACTGATCTAAGTGTTTGTCAGGCACATCGAGGTGACCGCCGTTCAAATAATGATAGGTAGCTGGATGCGGGATTAAACCCTGGATTATGCAAAAGATCGTCGCGTGCCACGATCTGCCTTAAAGTTAATGTAATAAGAATAAATTTTCGATAAGCTTCAAGTCTAAAGTAATGACTTAACGTAATTTGTTTTTTGTTTTTAATTTGGATTTGGATTTGGATTGGGATTTGGATGTTTAATATTTTTTTAGAAAAACTCTATACGATATAAATACTTTGTATCCTTCCATAGCCTGCCGATGTAAAATCCAAAAAATTGGACATTACTTCCGATCCGATCATCTCCAATTGTTGTGATTCATCGGAGATTCACCGATCAAAACAGAAAATCGTTTTGGTTTTTGATTGTTTGTGACATCGAAATCTAAATTATTATTTTTTTCTGTTTTTCTTACACCTAAAAGAGAAACTATAAACAATTTTTATTTTGATTTATACATCCGATGCGAGATAGAAAACAAGGTTGATTTTGATGCAGTTTATGAAAAGTTTTCTTCGTATTCCATTTGAAATTTTTTTGTTTAATCAATAAGCAAATTTTTGTATAGGTATATAACTGTGACAATTTCTACGAGCCTGGGTGTAAAAGGAAAAATAATTAAAACATTTTTTTAACTTTCGCAAATTGGTCGCAGACTTTTTTCTGCCAAGAAATAAAAAAATATAGTCGGTTTCAGTTCTTATTTAATTTAAGAAACGAAGATATATGAAATAATAATTTCGTAGCCGATTCTCGGATAAAAATAATGTAGCAAAAGTAGGTTTTGATAGAGAAACTGGACCAATGTGAGTTTTAAGCTACGTCTCGGATAAGATACCCAATTTTTTGATAACATTTTTACAAAATATTACTAAATTGAAAACGAAATTAAGTTAAACTTTCTTAAAACTCCGATACGGCTTGCAGAAAATTTAGTATGTCACGGATTATATCTCACTCTACTGTTGACAGATTTTTTTGCGCGTTTAAAAGATTTATGACTTTAGGTTTAAAACAAGTACATGTTTTGATATGAAAAAGTTTTCGTGTATCTTATAATGTGTATCTTCCCAGTGTTTTCGATCATGTTTATTTTCCTATTGATATGATATCAGCAAATTTCCAAATTCTAATTTAAATCGAATAATCTTCACTTTCTTACGGGATAGCTCTAATAAGATTTTGACAAACAAATATAATTTATTCTAAACTTGGTGGTGGCAAGCTAAACTAGCATCGAGCTCTTATAAATATTTTGCAGAACTGTACGTAATTTATGAAGTTGTTATGCAGAATGATGCTATGCAAATATCGCAATTCACTCATACAATGCATATTTAAAGTTCATTTCATGTCAGGAGCACAAAACAATAGTATGAAAATAATACATAACGCAATTTCATTTCAATCTTGAAAACTTCATAACCATAAAGTCGATGATGCTCTTCATTAAAACAGTGAAAGGAACTAACTAGCAATTGTCATTTGATGTTTTGCTACATCACTCAAGTGTGAGCAGTAGCAGTATTCTCTCCTCTGTATGGGAACATTCTATAAAAACACATTTGAATTGCATTTTGAGGGTATATTTGCATTTCGACATATGTATATTTAAATAGCGATTCCAGCAAAAGGTCAAATGTTGCAATAACATGCAGTATGAATCTAATTTATTTGTCATTTCTAGTTGCCTGAGGCAATATTTTTGTTAATTTTGTTTCAACAAATTTTGAAATAAAATTATTTCTATATTAGATGAGTACATCAATATTGCCAAAGGGTCCCATTGTCTTTTATACTTTTTGTTACAAATTAAATGATAATATGACAGAAAATTTATTATTTGTATGAAAAAGGGAGTAGTGTTATTTAATGGCAGTAGTCTATTCAAAAGAGTTATTCGCAATCTATTGATGTCAGTTTTTGTCACACTAATTGCATGTTTGTAGTTTTTATTTGATATATTTTATTATCACATTCAAATTTTCAATTAAACTTTTGTTGGCATAGCAAGACTGCAATTTTTTTAGTCCATTTTCTTTACCAATTCAGCGATTTTTACTGCTAATCCTAACTTCTGCAATACTTGCTCAAGACAAACACATTTCTAAAATAATATAAAGTGAAATTTATTTTAAGTGAATTTACATTTCATTTGAGAATGTTAATAGGAAGCAATAACTCTTGCGGTTGCCCATCTGCAATCGCTTCCAACCCAAGTTGGCTGATTGTCCGTAGTTAAATGATTTGTAGGACAACAAAACCGCAAAGAAAAACAAACCACCGCATCTCAAATCGAAATTGTGAAAAATGATGTTGGGCGTTGTGTACGAGTATCCTTAAAGCTATAAAATGCTTGAATGGTTTTATAAATGTTTCCCTCTGACACCAAAATAATTTTTCACTGGCATTTGACAAAACCGCACAATTAAATAAGAAGGATATAGAAACCAACAGCTTAGCAGTGCAAAAGGTAATGACGAAAAATGGCCTAATAAATGACGTACAATATAAGAAATAAATTTCGCATACATTAGATCGTCGCTAAGGAAAAGAAAAATTGTTTACATGCAACGTCTCAATTAAACGAATACAGAAAAAGCCTCACAAAATGTTGAAAAAAAAAAAAATAATAGTAATAATCGCAACAGGTTCTCAATGTGGATAAATTTAAATTTAATTCGAATGAAACGAAAGTAAAGCTAACATTTGTATTATTTAAAAACCAAAAAAATATATGTAGAAATTAAAAGATCTAAAAGATTTTTCAATAGCGTCAGGTAGATTTTGACCGTTTGTTTACGTGCACAAGTTTTCCTTACCCTGATAATTGTTAGTTTTAGTTTTTAAGTACACGCCCAGCACGGTTAGAAAAGAGCTTTCACTCCACCATTCTAGCAGTGTAACAAAGCGGTCTTCTAACTCTCGCCCAAGTATCAGTACTCATTTTACACTCGATATATAAACTACGTATTTGAACGTTTAAAGTCCCTGCTTGGAAAAATAATCTCCATTTTGTAAAACCCCAGAAATAAATGGTAAAACCTTGCCAATAAATTGAAGTCATTCGATTTATACACTCGCTAACCCCTGTCCGATCAACCCCCCGTATTAACACCGTTCATGTCGGTTGCATTGTTTCATTTTTTGTTAATTTTTTTACTTTTTCGAATAGTAAAGACAATTTACCATGGAAAGTTACAGCGTAAAATAATAGTGCAAAATTTTTTTACCTAGATGTGGCAATGTTGGGCGTCGGTCTTCTCAGTTGCCCTGGTCGTCTTTCCTAGTCTACTATTGGTTCAGTGAACAGTCAGTCAAAACTGGTAGAAAATGTGTAGAAACTGCCGCTGTATCAACGCGCTTCCGGTGGTCAATTCTAAACCGCTCACAAAAAATCGAATTTTCGTGGCAATCAACCAGAAAAATTCTGCCTTGGGCTAACCCAAGAGCTTAAGCTAAATTCGTGAGTACGTTGACTGGGTTATGGAGCAGTTAAAAGATGGCTCCGTTGGATTTTTCTTGGGAGATTTTCTTATGCCGCCGCTCTATGGCAACAGGTCACAAATTAGTGGTATCCTCGTAGTTAAAATAACCTATGTCATCGCCGCGTCGATCATTTTAGCTTTGTCAAAACGATTAACATTTTTATCACTTCCAAAGAAGCACTTTTATACCACTTTCATATCTAAACATACTTGGTAGTTCTTAATAAATTAAATTACACTTAAGCATTAATAATTTGTTTGGATTCGAGTGCCATATGAGAACAACTTTGTTCATTTTTCAACATGATCCACTTTTAGCTCTATACACTTTTTCCAGCGATATTCAATATCTTCTTTACCCTGTTTATAGTAAGAATTGTCAAACTTCTTAAATCAGCCTTGAGCCGCAGACTCCACCTCTTCATAATTCGCATATCTTTTACCACCGAACCATTTTTTCAAGTTTGGACAAAGAAAAAAGCCTGAGAGAGCTAAATATGGAGAAAAATGTGAGCGATAAACTAATACGAACTTTAGTTCATTAATTTTGGCCAACGCAGTAGTCAAACGCCTTTTCATTTCAGTTAGCTCACGCAACTTCAGCCGAAGATCATCCAATAACATTTTGTGATTTTTTTTAACTGTGTCTGGCTCAATTGGTCGGCCACTACAGAGTTCATCTTGGCAGCTGGTACGCCTCGTTCAAATTCTGTTACTTAATATTTTACAATTATGAACGAAGAAGTAGACTCTCTAATAGTATAATATATTTCACCTTTCATACTGGTTGAACTGAGACCTTTCAAATGGAAATATTAAATTACATAACCAATGACCAAATTTGTCCATGTTTACAAGTTCACTGATATCGTTTATTTTTGATGGCTCAAATAAAAATACTAAACAACGTGGCGCTTTGAAACTTAAAACATATGTTTTATAAGATTGCCACTTTTCCCCAAAATATTTTTTTTTTCAAACTACTGGCACTATCTATATGTCTGGTCAATACTTCTAGCTTTGGGACCGTCCTCGTGTATTTCATTTATAAATGTCTAAAAAATACGTAATTTCACAGAGATTTTTAAGAAAATTGGAACAATCGTACACCCATTATTTGAATGGTAAATGTATAAGGAAAAGTTAACACCTTCATGCGAGTTAAATTGCTAGTTGAATAAATAAAATAAAATAAAAAATTTTGGGAAAAACGAGAAGTTTAATTATTTTCGACATGCGGACATGTGTCGTAGACCAAAGCTTGCCACTGTGGATTGAGACTACGGTTTCGTAGCAAACGTTCTGATGTGAAAAAAGGGAAAATGGGAGTCTCAAGAGTGCCCTTTTGTTATATAAAATACAATGTCGCTGTATTTCGGACGTGTCGACAAATTTCTTCTATCATGTATTACATATATAGGGTGGCACATAAGCAATGTTAAGATTTGATCAGTGAATAGATTTTTTGTTTAAGTCTTTTTTTCGTCTCTGTACAGAATTAACTAAATAATACTTGGAAAATGTACGATGGAAAGACTTAGCACAAAACAAAGAACCAAAGTTGCTCAATTTTACTTTGAAATTCAGCATTCGATTATTCAGATGCAGTTCGAAATGAAGTGGCCATTGCTCGAGTGTATTGACGAAAACGCCGAAACTTCCACCGGGCGACGTTATCAGCAGTTAGAGACGTCTGGGCGGTTTTTGCAAAGAATTTTATATATGTTACACTTTTTGCCCATATTAGATGCAATTGGTTCAAATGCGCAAATGCCTTCGAGTTGCAGTCCCTCTTAAATAATTCGGTGGGCGTTGAAATTTGATCGTGTTGTAATAACCTTTTACTTGTTGTCGCATGTTAGTATCATATTATTACATTAGTATATTAGTGTGAATATCGTTCACATGATTGTGATACAGCTACCTGTCTTTCTTTGAATTGCGATTATCTCAATGCGTGGTAGGAGTCTCTCAAGTGAGTGAGTGAGTGAGGTACTCACACATCAAGATTGCTCACAAATCCGAGCTCTTTTATGACCCAGTGAACGGTTGAGGTTGATTTTTTTTATTATTTCAGCTATTTCTCTAACTGTTGGACGGGGTTTAACAATAATTAAATCTTTCATCTCCTTGAAAGCAATTTCTTTTCGTCGTCCTGATCTGGAATCGTCCATTACGAAGAAGTCGGCCGTAAAAAATCTTTTAAACTATTTCTAGCAAGTTCGTTCATTTGGCCCGTTTTCTTCATAAACAAACTTTGTTTTTCGGTTGGCTTTAGCAGCCGCTTTTCCTTTACGGAAATAATACAGCATAATATGTCGGAAATGGTCTTTTTCGCTCAATTTTTCCACTTTATAAAACTTTTTCTTAAACCGCTGTAACCACTCACGACTAGAATGAGAACACAAGTAAACAATAGTAAACAGTTTAGAGAAGAGGTGGGAGGAAGTTATGATGGTGTTTGAAGGACCTCAACGTCATGAAATGTGACGTATGGTGAACTAACGAATTAACCGAACGAACTTTCCGAACAACCCAATACAATTTTCACAGATGGCAGTCGGGGATTGCAAATGAGCTATATAGTCACACATCTCCCGATATAGCAAACTGGCCGATTTCCCGAAATTCAATTTGTTCGGTAAAACTCCACATTCGTAAACTGCAGTAATTTTAATTTCAGTGCATTTTATTGGTTTCGAATGCTTGGCAGAATTTGAAATAAAATCGACTGTTGAACCGCATACCTGCTAAGCTTTATATCTTTAAATTTGCACGAAATTTAGTCAAATTTGGGGAATATTAAACTTTTTTTTTATCAATTAGATTGCATTATATTGCAAAAAAAAATGTAAAAATGACAAAATGTAAAAAATATGTAACTAATTTCTCCGTACTAACATATTTACAAATTTCCTAAATTAAACTATTTGCTATTAGATTCACATCTTTTATTCAATTCTTCCATACATTCAAATTAAGGGATTTAACGAAATCACTGGTTTATCTGTTATTACTAACTGAAGAATTTCACAAAGTTATAGTATCGCTGCTTTTATAGTATTTTAAGTCGAAACATTATTCGATATGTTGCTTCTGGGATCCCTCACCTTTTTTCGCCAAAGCAAATTGACGTTAGGTGAAGATACATGTTGGTCGACTGCATTCAGCCGTAAAACAGAACAACATAAATAATCTTTTGAAGCTTCCAATTTCACGCTGATATTAAATGATTAAACTACATGGCGGATAATCACTGCCATATGCGCTACAGAGAATAGGATGTAAGATGATACTTTGTAGAATATTTTGTTAGCATTCCAAATCATTTTTCTCAGGTATTCCTAATGATTTTAATGTTAAATGACAATATGTGAGTTTTGATTCGTGTATCCATCTGATAGGGGAAGAAAGAATCACACTCGTTACGCCAAAACAAAAAAATTGTTGTTGTAGTTGTTAACTCCGCTGTGCTCTTATTACCTCAGTTTCAACTTCACAAAGTTTTGCAATATCTCAAACTTTGTGCTTTCTCAAGTACCATTCAGTGGCAAACTAATAGCGTTCGATTATTTTATTTATGTGAGAATAAACGTAATAAAATCTTCCATTAGCCTTAGCCTACCACGGTAAATAAATACTTTGGTACGGTTTTATTGGTTTGGTTTGGTATTTATGTATCATTTTTTTATATATCATTTGTTTCTTTGTTTGCGTCTGGAAAATTAGTTTACAATTAAACAATTCTTGAAAGGATTTGGTCAGTTTGTTCAAAACATTGAAAAAATTTATCAGAAAAAAAAAGGAGAATATTCAAATATTCTTTGCAAAAAAATGAGGAGTGTCAATTGGTTGCATTTATTATTACATTCCTATTTTTCTGTCAATGAGATAGTGAATAATGCACCGAAGAAATTATGCTTTTGTACATAGTCCTGCCATATGTTCTGTTACAAATATAAAACGCGATAAAAAAAAACCAATATTCATATTGTATTCAAAATTATTTCATTTATTAGAAGACAATATTGGTTATTAAAAAAAATTGTATTCACTCGAAATGGCCGCCTTTTGCTTTAACACAAGCTTTCAAACGGTGTGGCCATTGGGCTATAGCCGCACGTACGATTTCCATAGAGATCGAGGACGCTGCTCTGGTTAATGCTGTTTTAAGGCTTCCCAAGCCATATTCTCCAATTCTGAGCACAAAGCATAATCCAGTGGATTGAGATATGGACTCCCTGATGGCCAATCTTCTGCTGCTATAAAGCCAGGAATATTGACTCTGAGCCACTCCTGCGTGGTTTTAGCTTTGTGCGCAGGAGCAGAGTCCTGTTGGAAGATCCATCTACCTATGCGTCCATTGAAAAGGGTATTGGTCAAACCCTTCACAACACCCTCTAACACATCTTTTTGGTAAACCTTTGCACCAGTTTTTACGCCGTTTTCACAGAAATGGAGGGATGTGACACCATGGTGGGAGACCCCCATCAAACCATTACGGGAGAGGGATGATGGCCAACGTTGAACCCTTGAAACAACTTTTTTCGCTTCCTTAGATGAAGTGGCATAAATCTTCTCATTTTGTTTGTTGAAAACTTATTCCACGGTAAAAATTTTCTCATGCGTAAACAGAATGTTTTCATGGCCATTGTCCGCGTGCCACTGCAAAAGTCGCTTGCATCTTTCCAGCCTAATTTTTTTTAGCTGAGGAGTTAGAAGATGCCCCGTGATCCGACGATAGGCTTTCATATGCAGATCATCCCGAATCAGCCTAGACATGGATCTGGTTGATATATCCAATTCCTTGGACATGATTTTCTGCTTTCTAAGGGGATTTCTCCGAATTCTTTCACGCACTGCCTTTACTACCGCACTCGTACGGACAACGCGCGGTCGACCACTTTTTGGCCTGTCTTCTACTCCAGACAATTCGCCGAAGCGAGCAATAGCACGATAAACGAACATTCTTAATATTCCGAGTGGTTTTAGCAACTCGAAATTTTGGCCAGCACTCTCCGCACTTATGCAACGCTATTACGCCGACTCGATTCTCTTTAACGCCCCACTCCATGTTAATAGATTGCAAACTGAAACCAAACTGACTAGAATTCTTCACTAATCAGTGCATGTGTTCTGAAAAAAAAGTTACCGGTTCTATTCCCGCAAGAAGTTTTGAACGATAAACGCTGGAAATTGTGTAACAGAACATATGGCAGGACTAGGTATATATGGTTTGTGCATCAGAAGACATGGTGATTTCATGGTCACGATCGATAAATTATAATAATAACTAAAATGAATTTGCTGTAATTTTGTCCGCTCTCACTTGATATATGCCAAATATCTAATAGAATAAATCGTATCTTAAAGTTCCACAAATTCCAACATTTTGTTATGAAATTTTTGTTGTACGGTGAAGCAGAAACAAACAAATGTGTTGTATTTGGGAATGAGAATTTCCGCGAAATGATGAAACTTCCAAAACACACAGCAGCCCACTATCCAATTCGAGTTCTGATCTTGTGGCTTATAGAACTGTGAAAACTCGGTCTGACTTTTGTACCCGAAAATGTTTCAGATGATTGGTATTTAACAGTTGACAGTCTTGGCTGATCGGCGGTTTTGAAACCACTAAATAATAATAAAGGGTAATTTTTTAAATATTGTTTCAAAAATTAAATGATTTATTAAATGATAAAATTGTTGGAAAAAATCTCACAAACATCTACTTTACAAGAGATGGATTCCGTTCTTGTATAGAATAGTTTTGTCGTACTGAACCGATTTTGTTCGATTTCGAAATTAACTTCTTTGTAAATATAAGACGTCCTCTTGCAAAATCCTTTGCGGTTTCAGCAGGCGGGCGAACAGACGAAATTGCCCAGCTTGAATATGACTATTTTATAATGTATCAGATGGATATATCTTGCTGTTATAGATAACTGTCCCATAGTAATGAGTGTAAAGCAAGAAAATCGAATTATATTGTTAATTACACCTATAACTTTTCACTACTGTATGGTGGCTTAAAGACATCCTCCAGTTTTTTTTTCGTAAAAATTTTTGCATACCCATAATGAAAACTACAGGGTGCACGTCAGAAAGGTATACTACTTTGTTTTGCCGCAATTTTGGTAAGCATTAGTCTTGACAATTCGTATTTGGCAGTCGTGAAGTAGAGGCGTGGCAAATTTATTATGGAAAAAATATTCGATAAATCAACGCGTTTTAATCGTTAAAACATTTTATCAAAATCAATCATCGTTTACTGTGACGATGAGAAAGTTACGTGAAATTTTTGGGAGAAACAACGTGCCAACAAGACGCAGTATTTATCGTACAGTGAATGATTTCGAAGGAAGAGGATCTGAAACTGATAGGGCCAAGCATGGACCACAACGTACTGCAAGATCGGTTGAAAACATTACTGCTGCTCAAGAAAGTGTTCAAAACAATCCATCAACCTCAATGCGACGCCGTGGTCTTCAAAGAACAACTTTGGCCACAATTTTGCACAATGATTTGCATTTGTTGCCATTTGAGATTCAGTTGACTCAAGAGCTTCTTCCACAAGACAATTTACGCCGTCGTACATACGAGGATGCCAGTAGGATATTACAGCTCGCCCATGACAACCCCGGTTTTCGTGAAAAAATCGTAATGAGTGATGAGGCACATTTTCATTTGAATGGATATGTGAATAAACCGAATAGTCGGTTCTGGGCAATAGAAAACCCTCAAATTATTCATCAGTCACCTTTGCATTCATTAAAAGTGACGGTCTGGTGTGCAATTTGGTCAGGAGGAATCATTGAACTTTACTTCTTTGAAACTGAAAACGGCGTAACGCAACAATCAATGGGGAGCGATATCGTGATATGATTGAAAACTTGTTAACGCCACAACTGCATGCTTTGGGCTTGATTGACATGTGGTATCAACAAGACGGTGCCACATCGCATACAGCCAGGATTACAATGGAATTACTGCGAGACCTCTTTCGACAACAAGTTATTTCAAGAAATGGTGATGTTGATTGGCCTCCACAGTCGCCTGATTTGACTGCTCCGGACTTCTTTTTGTGGGGATATTTGAAAAACAAGGTTTATGCAAACAAAACAGAAACGCTTGAGCAATTCAAACAAAATATTCGTGATGAAATTGATAAAATTCCACGTGAAATGTGTGCTCAAAAGGGCTCGCATTTGTGGGGCTAACAGAGGCGGACATTTATTTGATGTTGTATTCCATACATAATAAAACATTTATCAATAAAAGATCCATTCTCTTTCATTTAATCAAAAACTATAAAAAAAAAGTAGAATACCTTCCCGACGGATACCCTGTATTTGCTGCATCTGTTATGTAGCACAGAAATATTTTACATTAATCAAACAGTTTTATTTATGTAATTTAACCTTTCGTTGGACATCATAGAAAGACAATTGATAGAATGTTGTAGCTCAATTGTAATAATTGAACTTGCATTAAAAATTGAAAAAAATTGAGAGATCATATTCCTATATATTCTATTGAATTCACTATTCCAGAAAATTTGTCTGTTAAAAAATTTTGCTTCCTTGCGCAACTGAAGATTTGTTTGTTAAAGAATTTTGCTTCCTTGTACAATTGCAATGCGGTTTCAAGTTCGTTGCAATCTTTGTTTCCTGGTTTATTTATTTTCTTTTTTTTAGTCGTGTAGAACAATTTCTCAACTATTTCATCTTTTCTTATAGTCAACGTCATTTTTTCGGGATGCCCTGGCATAAGCGTACATATTTAGTTAGTTTAGTATCATTTTGTTTTGTTTTTTCTTTCTTTACTAACTTATAAGTGGATATAGCAAGAATAACAAACTTACATAACGCTCGATGCACGACGTTGCAATACACGCAACGCACCGATATCCTTGTGAGGCGGAGCGCGCGTTGTTGTGGGCGGCGCACATAAACTCTGACTGCGGTCACGTACACTTTCATCGCGATAAGATCGAAATATCGTAGCTAATTTTAAATTGAAACACAACATATTGCTGTTATTGTTGTTCGTGTTTCGGCTGTGGAATCCGTAACGCCTGTGGGACGCCGTTTTGAACGTTTTTTGCCCGATATGGCCGTAACAGAAAATAAAAGTAGAAGGCGGGCGAAACGAAAGTTTCGCAGACGTTTAAAGCATTAACAACACTTTGTCACTGGTATCCTGTCCTGTCGTTGTTTTCGTTAGTTCAACCTTAATAGCTGATGGTGTTGACGATATTATATTTTCTTCGTTGTTGTTATTGTTACATTGGTAGCAACAGTCTTTTTCGCAATAATGTAGTTCTGCTTAAAAGGTTTATGCGCTTTCCTTAATATTTAAAGGCATTTGTGTTCTTGAATTTTTCCTTGTCATTAATTTCGCGCAATTTTTATTTTGTTTTGGCCAAAGTTATTATTGCAGGTTATTGTTGTTTGAGTATTGGGTTTTATTTGTTGCAGTTGTAAGTACTGTTTGACTTTTATGGCATTTGTGATAAATTCGTTGTGTTGTGTCGTTTCTCAATAAATTTATGGTAGCTGCGTTATATTGTTGTTGGTGTTGTTGCTGGTGTTGTTGTTGTTGTTGTTGGTGTTTTTGTTGCTGGTGTTGTTGTTGTTGTTGAATTCGTTGTTGCCGTTCTTTATTTATTTTTAAATTTTAAGCACACGTGCACTGTTGTTTTCACTTTTTCTATTTTTCTTTTTTTTCTAAACTGCGATGCAAAGTTATTTTTAGGCATGAAATGATCTTGACCAAGTAATCATTCTCGGTACACGCTATAGAATAGCACACGTTTAGATTTCATTAACATCACCATATTATACAAAATGGCAGCTGTATAGAATGATCAATATATAGATCCGTCGTTTCTTAAACATCACATAATTTAAGGGCAAATTAAAATATGTCCTAAATACAATGAAATTGTTTTGGAAGCTGCTTTTGTATGGAAGCAGTATCAAAACGTCATATTAGTTTTCAAATGATTTAATAATTTAACCATAATAGTATCACAAAATTTGGGACGATGTGGATAATAAACGTGGCCCAATTTTGTATGGGAATTAAAGTAAAAATTAAAATCTTGTAGTATTTTTTGAAAGTAAGTTAGAAAAAAACTTAATAAACACATCGATTGCATCACGTTCACTACATTTGAATTGACTCAATTAGCACTTATGGTTTTTAATGTCTAATGTGCGTGTTTTTCATAAAAACGTAATTTGCTTATTGTTGATGATATTCTTTATATATTCCATAAGCAAAGTTTTTGTACAAACGAGCATCATTAATCTGTATACACTAAATTATTGCATTACTGTCTGACTGATTGATCATCGCCCAGGCCAAGCTATTAATACTTTTAGAGCTCAAATCCAGCTCAAACGGCCAGAGTTAGAATAATGAAAATTGGGTATTCGTAATCTCCTTTTAGAATAGAAACGCCACAAGAATGAATTTCTTTTAGATATGAAAATAGGCTAAAAGGAAGGGACGAATCGGCAACTAACCCAGTTCAAACAGTCAGAATTAGAATCATAAAAACCGATATCTGTATTGCCCTCCTAGAGTAGAAAAGCGGAATTTCTTTAGCTGTAAAAATGACGTAAAAAGCGAAGTAATCAGGTGCTATAGTCCAGTTCAAACGGCTAGAGTTAGAATCACGAAAATTGGTATACGCATTCTCCTTCTGGAATAGAAACGGTAGAAGGAGGAATTACGTTTACGTATAAAAATAGGCTAAAAAAAGGGACGAATCGGCAACCAACATCCAGTTTAAACGGCCAGAATTAGAGTAATCAAAATTGGCATTTATATTCTCCTTTTAGAATAGAAAGGCGTAATCTCTTTAGGTGTAATAATGAGGTAAAAAGGCAAAAATCTGGGGCCATCGCAATCATAAAAATTGATATCTGTATTGCGCTCTTAGATTAGAAAAGCAGAATTTCTTTAGCTGTGAAAATAGCATAAAAAGGGGAAAAATTAACTACTATCGCCCATCTCAAACGGTCAGAGTTAGAATCATTAAAATTGGTATTTGTCCCCTTCTAGAGTAGAGGAAGTAACAAAATTTAATGAAACTTCTCAACTATTCATATATTGAAGAATTGCTGGAAACACATTTTACGTTATAAAAATCGAGCGTAGCTCAAACACTAATGACATTATAATGTAAAATTTGCAGCATAGTTCCTGAGATTCAACAACCAGAGCAATTTAAATGGAGAACTGACCTTACTAGACTCAGTAGTATTTTCCAACTGGATATGCATCTAGTAATCCCTACAATTATCGGATTTAATTATTACCAAAATTGTTGAAAAATGTTCAGCAAAAATTTGTTTGTTGTTAAGTGAAAAATGGAAACAATAAAGCAAGTTTTTTTTTTTTTTTTTTTTTTTTATCAAATCCTTTCTTTGTGAGTACTTTTTTTTTTTTTTGAATACGTTTCTCCAATAACTTCTAAAACACTTAATAACAAATAACTTAATAACAAAATATAGGCCCTTAGCCTATATATAGCATGTCGCAAAAATACTTCTTTGACACGCTCAGTTAATTAATTATAATTCCAAAACTTGCTTGACAAAACTTTACGAATTCACGAATAAACCGATCTGTGAAAAAATTAAACTTGTTCTTTTAAGAGAAGAATTGATCCTAGCTCATAATGCTTCCGCTTTAATCGTGGGCGTGGTTTTTGAAAAATCAGCTTATTGTCTGCAACATCGCGGATCGTAATCTATAAAGATTTATAAATTTGGGCTTAGCTGAGCTTTTACGTCTGTCTAACTTGGCGCGAGTTTATTTTTTATAAAACTTAATTCCGTACAAATAAAATACGTATATATTAAATTAACGAACTCTCTTGTAATGTAATTAATATCATCAGATTACCACAAAGCTGCATATGTGGTTAGTTTTTATTTGGCATCTATAAAAAAAGTGTGAACTGAATATCATCTAATATGAATTGAACATCATCACAAGCTGCCTTCACCATTGATGACCTCTTTTGTATTTGGATGTTTCACACTTCCTTTCCTTTATAGTTTCCACTAACGAAATATGCCAACTATGAAGTTTACTTGCGTAGTAAACGTAATATACTCGTACGTATACGAGCATAAGCGGCCTTGCTGCCGCCAAACAAACCTACATAATTGTTTAATTTTGTAACCGAAAGAATATTAAACTTGTAGTGAAAAACACTCGCTATTCAGTGGAAAAAGTCATGCGGCGCCCAAATGAACTTTGAATCAGTGTTCCACTTGGCTTCCAACCAATTTTTATGCATTTTGGTTCTCTTTTTTTTCTCTCTCTATTATTCTGTTGATTTGTATCAAATTATATTCTTTTGTTTAAACTTATCAATGGATGACGACCAAATGCAATTTTTCGCCATTACACACATAAAAATTGGGTACATGTGGAGCCATGTCACACATTTCGATTTTCTGGTTAGTTTCAGCAAATCCTTTCTATGTTTGTTTTTCCGCTCCATCTTATTCGTTCTTGGTTTTTTTATTTTTTTGTAATAACATCGTTATTCGGTCATTTCTTGTGGCGAACGATGGTGGAAGGAGAAGTAAAAAACAAAAGTGGAATGCTAAGAATACATTTCCGGTCTATATTTTTATTTTGAGCGCGCAAGAGGAAATGTGTTTCCTTCGTATGCAGCTCACCGTGAGTTGAGGCAACGACAACAAAATGCATTTTAACAACGTTTTCATGATTGTTGTTTTTTCTCTAGATGTTGCTCTTAATTTTAAGCGAACATTTGCTAGGATATGAGTTTGTGGGTTCTTGATGACTTGCGTTGGGGGACATCATATCCTCGGTATTGCGCTGTACACGTTGATAGTTTAGACGAAAATTATTGGAAATAACTTTGCAAACTTATTGGACATATTTAGGATTTAGGAAAATGTTAAAGAAAATTTTAAATTAATGTTAACGTGCAAGTGGATTAGGTGGAAATATGTAAATGGGGACGGTGGTTACATTGCAAAAGGGCGGTCCCAAAATTGACCGATAGATGGTGTCATTAGTTTGAAAAAAAAATTATTTTGGTAAAAAGTGGCAACCTTATAAAACATATATTTTAAATTTAAAATCGCCACGTTGTTTAGTATTTTTATTTGAGTCATCAACAGTAGGCGTAAACATGGGAAAAATTGGCCACCGTTATGTAATTCAATATTTCCATTTGAAAGGTCTCAGTCTAACCAATATTAAATCCGAGCTAGATTCTACGCTGGGAGAGTCTGCGCCTTCGTTTACAACTGCAATATATTGGGTGGAATAGTTTAAACGGGGCCGTACAAGCTGCCAAGACGAACACCGTAATGGTCGACCAACAGTGGTGCCCACGCCAGACACGCTTAAGAAAATCCATAAAATGGTATTGGATAATCGTCGGCTGAAGATGCGTGAGCTAGCTGAAATGATAGGCATTTTAATAAGTGCTATACATCGTATATTGGTCGAAGATTTGCAGATGAGAAAGCTGTGCCCAGAATGGGTGTCGCGCTAGCTTTCAATAGAGCAAAAACAGCGTTGTGAAAATGTTTCAGAAGAGTATTTGGCGATGTTTCATCGCAATAAAGCCGAATTTTTGCATCGATTTTAAATCATGGATGAGACATGGGTCCACCATTTCACACCTGAGACAAAGGATCAATTAAAGCATTGAACTGGAATGGGAGAATCGTGTCCAAATAAGGCGAAGATGGTTCTATCTGCAGGAAAGGTTATGGCACATTTATTTGGTATGCACATGGGATTATTTTTATTGATTTTCTTCAGAAGGAAAAAGCGTAAAGGAATTAAGGGCGAATATTATGCTAATTTATTGCAGTGTTTAGATGATGAAATTCTGGAAAAAGTGCCGCATTTGACGAAAAAGAAAATGCTGTTTCATCAACACATTGCTCCAGTTCACACATCCACTATTGCGATGACCAGAGTTAATGAATTAAAGTTCGAATTACTTCGTCACGCACTTAATTCGCCAGATTTAGCTCCCTTGGACTATTTTCTATTTTCAAATTGGAAAAAAATGATTCGGTGGTAAAAGATTTGCGAACAAAGAAGAGGTGGAGTCTGCAGTTGATGGCTATTTTAAGGAATTTGACTGTTCTTACTATAGACAAGGTATAGAAGCAGAAAGAAGTATGTCGAGCTAAAAGCAGATTTTTCCAAATTTTTTGTGTCTTCTTTGTTAGGTCGACATCACAGAAAGAAATGTGTCGAGCTAAAAGCAGATTTTTCCAAATTTTTTGAGTTTTCTTTGTTAGGTCGGCTAGTTTTGGGACCGCCCTCGTAATTACAAAGAACTTACAACATAAATGTTCGCCTTTTTTAAAATTCAACGTTTCCTAATTCCTAACTGGTAGGTTGCAATAAACTATGTTTTTGTCAATTTAATTGCTTTGGAAATTTGGCAAAATTTGAGAAAATTTTACAGAGTAGCCTAATTCTAGTGATATCTCCCTTTAATAAATACCCTATTTATCCTTTGCATTGTTAGGTTCATATATTTCATTGTCCTAAATTTAATCGAATTGGCCACAAGTTTTGGTTCTAAAAATGAAAATGCTAATACTTCCGGTAAATCTCAATCGGCCGATTTACCAAAATTTAATGTAAATTTGTGTGTTCATTATAGTGCTTTATAAAGCTTGAAAAATTTTGCGATAATCAATCAAATAACTACACACTTTCTGGTGTCTCCCATACAAATCACCGAATTTAACCCATATATTTCTAGATTTTTCTTACATTTAGTATTTGAGCCAGGAACCTTCATGAAAGTTCAGATTCGTTTGGGTTTTGATATTGTAAACTTATTTAAAGTAAATTAGATATTTGTTTCTGATTCATATGCGAAACAAGTATTCTTTTTATATACTGATTCGTTTTTTACCTGAAACGAAAATTGAAATCTACATTGATTTGGTTTTTCTTTCGAAACAGATAGTATTTCGATTCGATAATCTAAAAAGAAAATATAATTTTATGCAGTATCGTTTTTCAATTGTAATGTTCTTAAGTTTCTCAAGCTGTAACGTTTGGAATCGTCATTAAACTGTATACCCCATTGCGTAAGTTTAGAAATAGAATTTGTAAGCTCACTGAATTTGAATTTGGCAGTAGATTTTTCGGTAGATTCTCTAAAATTTTACCAAGAATTACCAATATAGTGTAAAACAATGGACACAAAAATAAATCGCTCCCGACAATGCATTAGGAGTTACAAGGATAATATTCCTAAACACTACCTTAGCAAATTCTTAACATGCACCAAATTAGACTTTGAATTAAATAATTCAATGGGAAATTTGAGCCTAAGAATATATGGGTTAAACCAGCCATTTCTGTGGAAGACACCAAAAGGGCAAGGTTAAACGATACATTTTTTTTAATTTGATCAAAAATTATGAATAAAAACAATGGATAACAAAAGCAGGTTTCCGTAGTTTACGAATTATGAGTCATAGGGCAAAAAATAATTTTGAAAATTTGTATGAAGACGATTTGACAAAATATACGAGTTATCCATTTAGTGGTTTCAAAACCGCCTGTCTGGCGAGGCTGTCAGTTTTTAAATACCTGCCGTCTGAAGTGCTATTTATTTAGTGAAAAGTTTGCCATTTGCGAATATGGAATGCGTAAAAATAGTTAAAACTTACTACAAACGTGGTAATACAATCGAACATAATTTTCATCAGCGATGAAGCTCACTTCTCATTCGGTGGCTACGTCAACAAGCAAAAATGTCACACATAAGGCTCGAAGAACCCCAAAATGATTGCGGAAGAGTCATTGCATCTGGAAAAAGTGACTGTTTGATGCACATTATGGTCTGGAGGTGTCACTGGCCTGAATTTTTTTTTTCGAAAACTACCTCAAAAGAATGCTCTGCTGCTGTCAATTCAGAGCCCATCATTTAAATGATAATGTATTCCGTACATAATGGAAGGGTCTAAGAATTATAATGAAATAAAAGTTTCACCGAAATCATAGCTTTATGTATGTTTTATTTAATTTTACTTGAAAAAGAAAAATGGATAACCGTATAGTAGGATGTGAATATTTTTATAAAGGTTTACTTCATTTATCGTATCTATCAGACAGCCAGGCAGATTGATGTCGACTAACTGTCCCAAATAAAAAGTCATGAAACGCATTTGCTTAAAATATGCTGAATACAGGGTGGCACACCAATTGTGCTACAATAAGTAATTAAAATAATTTTTTTCTTAAGTCAATATATTTCATTTATTTTTTATTGTATAGAAAATTGAATTTTATTTAATATAACTATTTGGTTTTGAAGTTCATAGACCGTAAATGACCTCCATGCTCATTCACGCATATGCGACACCTGATTAGAAAATTATTCATTGCGTGATCGCTTCAATTATTGTTTTAATGGACTGCTTAAATTCAGTCAGATTCCTTGGTTTCGTTTTGTACACCTATTGCTTGACATAACCCCATAAAAAGTCTGGAGCAGTTAGGTCAGGTAACCTTGGTGGCTAGCGGAAAATAGAGTTTCTGAATATTAATTTGTTGGGAATTTTTGTTGGAGTTTCACCATAATCGGTCTGGCTATGTGTGCAATTGCTCCCTCATTCTGGAACCAACTGCTGTTAGAATATATACATCGAATTCGATACAGCTCGGGTGATATGCTTTGTAAAAATATCTTTATTTTTTTGTTTAGTCTCCATCTTCAATATTTCTCAAAGGCCTGTAACAAATTTTTGATTTGCATTTACGTGTTAATATCGTTTTCTTTTTAATTTATTTGTATTATTCATTCTGGGTAAAAAATCCTTCAACATCTATAAATAACCATCTCCATCGATATCGTATTGGAAGCACGATGCGTGCACCACCCTACTATACCTTAAACATTTCCTTCTGGGTATTAAATGATACCCATCCTTCCGCTGAAGGAATAAAAACGGTTTCCATCGTTTTTCGTAATAACAAATAAAATTGGAATAAACCATTGTATACGATTGCTTTTAGGGTTACAAAGGGATAAAATTATTATTATTGGCACAATTATAGAATTTTGACTTACAAAATTTTCGATATTGCGCAATAACAAATGATAAATGTTGTGGAAGCGAAAGGTGTTAGCTATACTTGTATATGGTTTCAATTTGAATTCGAAACTTTTAAAATTATTTGTATAAAGTTGTTCCCAACAATTGTGTTATCTTTCAACAACGGTATTTCCTTTCTATCGTACGTTCAACGTAAGCAATAAGGATACACTGTTCTTAGTTAGCATTTCTTTAAAGAATGTTATTTCTAATGTTCAATACGTATTTTGAATGGTATATCTTGGATATGACCATTTGTTTTAGTTTGCCGTCTGGATTTTCTTTTCATTTTTATTTGATTCATTCTGATGTTGTTGACCTATTTATTACATTCGCTTCAGCTTTACCCATTGATGTGAAATTTTATATCCAAAAGAGACATTGTGTAAAATGTTTACGCAAATCCTCTTCTTTCCCGTCTGCAAAAATGTCCTGATAATTTATTTCTTGTAGTCATTTGAAAATGTAATTAACATTAACAAGATACGCAAACGAGATTAAGCAACAGATAGATGGAACACAACCGTGAATGGAAAAAATTGAATTACGAGTGGGGCCAAGTGAAAAACGTGATATGATATCCGACAGTTGAAGATTGATGGCAATACGACAGGACATTAGTCGTTAGTGTTTGTTACCATCTGTACGAGAATTGTTAGAAGGACATTGCCTGGGTTAACCAAGGACTAAATCGATCAAATGTTCTACGCTGATTTCATGAAAAAAGGGCGCAGACCAAATTTAGTATTATAATTTTTGTGATTAGGTGTCATTTGTCATCAGGGTCAATTTTGCTTTTCATGCCCATTTCTAAATTAGGTATGTATAATTTGCAAGGACAGGCACATTTAGGCGTTTGCTATTATTGGCTGTTTTCACAAATGTTTACCATGTGCTGAGTTATGAAAGGTGAGTAGAGAACACCATTAACTTTTCAGCACAGAGTCGTATGGAATACTATAACAACATGCTTTACTCACATTTGCATATACATTTCTTGTTTCAGTCAGAGCTGTCATTTAACAATTGCCAGATGTGTATGTCACCTAACGTGACATATGTATAATTAAAGTTTGTTCCGAGAATATGGTGTACTATTTTTAGTGTCCTTACATAAATAACTTTTGCTGTATGAAAACTGTAAGTCAATACCAAGTATTTAAAGGCTGTCGAAAAACTTTTGTGCAGTGACAATAGTGATTTTGTATAGGTACAAACAACATTTTTTTTGTGCTGAAAAATGCTGAAGACAACATCAACTATTTAGAGGAGTGCACACATGTCGAGCAAAAAGGCTCGTAGGTGCGCTATGATATTTATTCAGCAAATTGGAAATATGTTCGAAAATATGTATATCATTTCACGGTGTTTGTTAAATTTAAACTTTTACGAATAAAAGATAAAACATGAATTTAAACCTTTTCGGAAAATACTTATCACATACGCACAATTTAGTGACAGTAGGTCCTTTATAAAACCAAAGTCTATTTATGGGTCGCCAGCAATAGAATTTGTAAAGAGCAACAAATTATGGGAGACTTTCGCCCTATTACATAGTATATATATATATGTACCTATACTATATTCGCTATATGGAATCGAGAGCTTTTGTGTTTTAGAAATAATTTTTTACCTTACACAGAGCCAAAAGACCACATAAAATACCCTGTAAATCAGAACTAAGTTTAAAAGATTTCTCTATAGTTTTTCTCCAAGAAGAGCTCCGTCTAAATTTTAGAGGGAATTCCTTTTCAATAAAATTCAGTGGATAACCCGTAAAGATAAGAAGAAACCTTCTGTCTGGTAGATATTAGAAGGAAACCTTTTAAATAAAATTAAGATGATTCCTCGTAGAAATATGAAGGAATTCTTCTTAATAAAATTAAGACGGTAACTAGTAGAAATTAGAAGGCATTCTACTTAATAAAATTAAAACGGTTACTAGTAGAAATAAGAAGGAATTCTTCTTAATAAAATGAAAACGGTTACTAGTAGAAATAAGAAGGAATTCTTCTTAAAAAAATTAAGACGGTTACTAGTAGAAATTAGAAGGAATTCTACTTATTATTTTCTTTTTAAATTATTGTTTTTATGTATTCCATATTTTTCCATATTTTTTTTTTGCTCTTATAACTTTTAGGCCATTATTTAAAAGGTAAAAATGTATTGGCGGTCCATCTAAGGAATCAAATTTGATAACAGTGTAATTTTGTGTCTCAGAACCAATTAAATATGATTGAAATCTCTCCGAAAAATGTATACATACATGATTTTTAACGACAATACTGACATTATTTTCTTTTATTAAAAAATCACATATTTCATAAATAAGAAAAGTATCGTTAGTCACTGTAACAATGTGTCCAATTTTAAATGGTTTTCCCCTGAAAATAACGCTGTTTGTTCTGGAATATGAATTCAAATCGGATAAATTTAATGATTTAATGTAGGAATTATCTTTTTCAATAGGAACTATGTCCTTAAAACCAAAATCGGGTTGAAAAAAGCTATTGTTTAAAATTGAGTTAGCAAATCTTATTGATGATTTTATTCCTAGGGATAGAGGAACATTTATTCCGGATGTTGTACTTCGTGCATACTTTTTATGTGTTCGGTATTCTGCTTCAAATCTAAATGACCATAAGTATCTTAGAGGTCCTAATTTTTTAATAATAGTGGGGTAATGTACAAGGTTATGATGTTTAGGTTTCAAAGTATCATTAAACAAACTTCGATATAGTTTGTTGTGGTCTTCAATCATTAATTGAAGTTTAATTAATACGTCATCATCAAAATTTGGTAATAATAGACAATCAATTATTTTAATGAAAAGGATTAAAAAATTATAAACAGAATCATTCGGTTCGACAAGAAGTTTTCTCCTTATTGTTGGCCGATCTCCTTTTCAATAAAATTAAGATGACATTTACAAAAATAAGAAGTTTAGCATCTTAATAATAAGAGGGTGGTGATCTGGTAGAAACAAGAAGTTTTTCATCTGATTAGCACTTTTTATGCTCATATTAAGACGCAAGAAACATATTTTTAAAAGAACAAGAGCAAATTAGAAGTTATCTTCTTATTTTTAGCCGATTTCCTTTTCAGTGAATTTTAGATGAAATTCAAGATAAAAATGAGAAGATTTTCTAGTAAATATTTCGTCTATCTTGTCCCCTTCGCTCTCCTTTGTCACCAAGTCTTTTTAAAAGTCAATCTCCTTATTTTTAGGTGTCATTTTTGGCTCTGTGTACATGCGACTCAAACTTCAGTAAAATGGGTCCGAAAAATTCGTAGTATCATATTTTCCGACCTTCCTTTGCTATGTGATACCTCACCCAGATAAACTACAAAATTGGGTCACTTCGGTTCGATATTTCAATATGTTTTTACCAAAACTGACATCACGGTCGTATTCGACAACAAATCAAGATAGAGTCAAAAGAAATCCGTTATATTTTCAGCTTAATAATCTATATCTTGCGTTGTGTAAGTGCGATCGTGTTACTCTAGATGGCATTAGAAGGATAAGATTTTGTACTCTAAAACCTGCTCAGACTGTTTTGTGATGGCATGACTGTGCATTGTTTAAGTCAAAAATGTACACCATCAAAGAGAAAATACGCCATATTTTACAGTTTTTCTTCGATAAAGATAAAATTGCTAATAATATGAAAGCCGTTTAGGGCCCTCATACTGTAATAGGTAATTACGCGCAATTTTGGTTTCTTTGACTCCATTCTTGTAATTTTGCCCTCAAAGATGCACCACGCTCTGGAAGGCTTGTAGTGGAAAATGTCGAATAGTGGAAACCTCAAGTTCGTCCATCATGTCAACACTATTTTCAAAGGAAAGTAAATACGCATTGCAAAAAACAAAAACAGCATCATTTGAAATCACGATTTAAAGCAAAACAAACCTGAAGGAAGAATTTCCATCTACTGAATCGCAACAAAATCGAACCATTTCTCAAGCAGATGGTGGCTGATGTCGGAAATTGCCTCACTTATGACGACGTCAGGTGGAAAATGTCGTGCTTGAATAGCAAACGTTTGTCAAACCAGAATTGATGGTCATTAAAGGTTTGCGGTGTGCTTGGTGGAATAGGCAGGAAACCAGAAAAACCATCTAACAGCTAAGCTCTTATTTCGGACTTGAACTGTACGCCGTCTGAAAGAAACAATCGCCCAGAAGTCGTCACGTTTGGCCAATAGCTAAGGAATTGTATTCCATCAGGACAGCCCCCGGCCACACAACCCCATAGTGACTTGGCCCCGGAAACTTAATTGGAATATTCTTGTGCACTCACTGTATAGCTTCAATCTGATACCATAAATACTGTTCATATTTTCTGCAGCCTAGCTTGCGTCTTTACCTTTATCGGAGAAAAGCTGATGCGCTCTTACACAATATCGGCTTAACTAATCACAAAACCGTCTAACTGATATTTGGAATATAAAATCTTACCTTTCTAACGCCATCTAGCGTTATGTAGTCGCACGTAGAGGCGACGTGAGATATTGATTGCTAAAGTCATCTATTGACAAAATAATGGATTTTTTGTTATGATTTATATGTAAATTAATATCCATCAATTGAATTGATGTCGGTACGATGGGGTCCAAACCGCAATATCCCCCTGGCTACGGTATTGATGCAATGTGTGTTTATCTCATAAGTTCAATTTATCTTTAACAAAGTAAAGACTTTTTATTCACTTTATTCCGGACGAAAAGCTTATCATAAAATAAAATTAAATCCTTAAACAGTTGATCCAACCATCTTATATTTAATTTTACATAAGACTTACTAAGCATTTTGCTATTGCATCTTGAATCCTTCTGCCACTCATCAATATATGGGAAGGTTTTAAAAGTTCAAAGCAAAAACTGCGCATTTTTTTTCTTTTTTTGTAACAACAAATTGCGCAAATAAAAGCGAATACAACATGAAAACGTAAAAGCGACGATTGCTTGTAAAAACGTACAAAAGCCACCGTTAAGATAAACAGAAAAATAACAGCACGAAAACAAGAAACGTGGCAACAGCAAAATATAGATTACAATTGTAAATCCTGTGTAAGTTATATCATGAAAATGGCATCTTACAATTGAAATTTTCACAAAACAAGTGTCGATTTTGTGTTTCTTTGCTTTTAATTTTGTGTTCCGAAACAAAGAATGTGTAAACTAGAGAATTTTTTCACATAAAATGAAAGATAACTATACGAGACAAAAACTAAGTTGTGTAAAAATAATTAAAATAAAATAACACGAATTGCAACTAAAAACTGTAGAACGAATGAAACATGAGACGGCAACGTGTGAAGAGAAAAAAAATTAATTAAACTATAATTTATTTTGACATCGTTTCCATGGACGAAAGGAACACAAAAAGTGCGAAGAACGGCTTATTGTAAATTGCATGTCATAAAATTTACTTTATTAGTTGACGCGTGTAAAAGATTGATGTAAGGATATCGTTTGACAACGTGACGGCAAAAAGAGTTGTTGTTATTCATGGGTACGGATAGGTGAGAAATGCAGACACGTCAGAAATGGTTGAAGAATATGTGAAGTACTTTATGTAGATGTCTTAGTATTTTGTGTCAGACAACTTCGAAACCTGCATTGTACAACCTATCAAAAAACTATTGGAAAATAATCTTTTCAAGAGTCAATTTTGTTTTGTTGCTACGATGTCAGAATGAAGCGGAGTTTGAGCACCATTTGTTAGCTTATTTAAAGTATCCAATTTGGCCAGGTCATCCTAAGTTTGTTTTGCGATTTTGCAAAGTATGGAAATATCGAACATTGAATTGGTTTCAAATTTTGTATTATGCAAATCGGAATTTTGTATGCTGAATAGCTGAAAATATTAAAAAAAACCTTACGGTGAGCCGATTTTCTCAAAAATACGTGCATGTGAGTAGTACAGTGCATTCAAATGTGATCAAACTTTTTTTTTTATTAATTTATTCATTTGTTTCAGTAATAATTTCACATTTAATATTTATGCGCCTGCACCACTTGGACATCATTGAGGGGAATTGACAATATCTATTAAACATTTATATTATATGAAATATTCATTTGGAGAAAAATAAATTACATGGCAATAAACAGAAGTTATGAAAAAGAAGGCTAATTACAATAGAAGCATTTCCATCTTTTCAAATAAATAAGATTTTAGGTTTAACTTAAACGTTGCAATCCTGGATATATTTTGCAATGATTGTGGAATGCGGTTGTATTCAGAACATCCGGCATACTCAATTCGTTGCTTTATAGTTTCCAGTCTAAATTTTACAATAACTAGATTAGAGCCATTTCTGGTACTAAATACATTGCGGTTTCTTCGAAACTGGATTGTATGATAACCTATGTTATTCAGCGACTTGAACATGTGTACTAATAATTGAAATTTATATAGCCCATAAATCGGCAATATTGTTTTCGCCACATCCTTGTACAATGTGAATGTGGGATATGAAATTGGAAGATTGAACACTGTTTTAAGCACCTTATTTTGCGCTCTTTGAAGAGCTTGAAAATCTGCAGTCCGTTTATATGCATAAATCAACGGAAGGTAACTGAAATAACTATGCATAAGTGCATTATAAATTAATAGTTTTGTGTTCACATTAAATTTATTTTTAAATTTATAAAGAATACCGATTGCTGCCGCTACTTTGTCTTTGACATATTGGATATGTACATTCCTCGAAAGATTATTTTGAAAGTTAATTCCCAGGTATTTTAGAGTAGTGCACTCTGTAACCACCCTATTTCCGAAATTTACACTGAAAACATTACCAGTAGGATAAGGTCGGAATCGTAACAACTTTGTCTCATCAGCATTTGAGATGTTGGACGGATTTTAGGCTCCAGAAATTGAAAGTTCAAGAATAGTGAATTCCAGAACTTGGTTCCAACAAGATGGAGCTACCTGTCACACATCAAATGACTCCATGGCGGTGGTGAAGCAGATGTTCCCTGGCAGACTGATTTCGAAAAGAGGTGATATCCCATGGCCCCCACGTAGTCCAGACTTGACGCCTCTTAACTTTTTTTTGTGGGGATACCTCAAACACAAAGTCTACAGTAATAATCCAAGAAACATCGTTCAGCTCAAGGAGAATATCCGTGGTGAAATGGCAGCCATTACACCAGTATTACTGAAGAAAGTTTTCAATAATTTTCGTTTGCGGTTAGAGGAGTGCCGTCGTAGAGAGGGTCACCATTTAGATGATGTTATTTTTAAAAAATAAACTCCATTTATTACTCTACAATGCCTTAGATTTATTTTAACCAAACCTTTTGTATTTATTTTTTAATCTACTTTTTAAATATGCACGTTTTATTGCACCACCCTGAGTCAAAGTCGATTAAAATTCAAGGTAATGTTGACCGCTTTCTTTGATTATGATGTACTTCTGTACCCTCATCCTAATACTGTTTCTTGATACTGAAGGAGTTAGATTTGCCTTGTACACAACATATTGTACTTAGGATGCTATGCGATATTCTTCATTCTTTTCTGAAGCCGGCTTTACATGTCATAGTGCACAAAATGTGTACGATATATACAAAAAAAAAAAAAAAGCAAATTCCCAATATTTTATGAATGAAATATGGTTGTTTTTTCAAATTCATTTTAATTTTAAACTCACTCAACAGGGAATCTACAGTTTAATTACGATTTCGAACATTACAGTTTGAGAAGCATCCACGAGACTTGTCGCTGGCTCGACTAGTCGAAATGTTCTTTAGATTAATCGATGTGGCCGCCGCTTAAATAATGATAGGTAGTTGTTTCAGGGAGTTGAACCTGCGATCATACGAACGAAATTCACGTATGGTAACCATCGCCCCACGGTTGGTCACAATTAGTGTTGCCAATTTTGCTTTCTTCGGCTAAATTTAGTTGTAAGCGAAATTTGTTTTTAGCTTTAAACCTTTTTTTTCTGGCTAGTGATACTAAAATCGAATTAAATGTCGCGTTTCGTTTATGCCTTTTGTAGATGGGTCTTCCCAGGCAAATGAAAGTAAATAAAAAACTAATACATTCAGCAATAAAACTAAAAATTTCTTTTGACCCATATTTTGAGTTAAAATTGGAAGAAGAGTCCAATGAGTTCAAAATTATACTACTGTAAGTAGGTTTAATGAGCAAGAACAAAAAAAAAAAAAAATGATTTTGACTGAAAGAACATTACACTTTTTTTCTAATTCTTATGAATTATATAATCGAATAAAATTTTAAATATATATCCTATAGAACAGAAACTTTAAATATGAATAAAGATCTCATCAGGTTAGTTTCAACTTACAAATCGCAATTAACATTAAAGCATCTCAAACTACTACAATTTTTTGTAAAATAAATTGCCTTTTTTCTATATTTATCTTTAGCTTATTGAAATTTATTTGTTCGCGTAAATTTGGGCTTTTTTGACATTGCCAAGTTCTGGCAACACCGATACCCAAATTTGAGCGCTTTGCTACTTTAGGACCCGTAACAAAGAAGACACAAAAAAGTTGGGAAAAATTGTTTCTATTTTTCAACATTATCTCCTTTCAGTTCGTTACACTTTTTCCAGCGATATTCAATAGCTTATATACCCTTTTTATAATGAGAAGTGTCAGACTCCTTAAAATAGCCATCAACCGCAAACTCTACCTTTTCATTGTCGGCAAATCGTTTACCACCGAAGGAGCTAAATCTGGTAAATGAAGCAAAGTGTGTAATGAGGCAATTCGAACTTAAGTTCATTAATTCTGGTCATTTCAATATATGCAGCCATTTTTCCATAATTTCATCGCCTAAATGCTGCAATAAATTAGCATAATATTCGCCACTGATAGTTTTTCCTTTTTAAAGATAGCAGTGCTATGACCTTGTCTGTAAATTGAACCGTCTTTGCCTTCTTTAGATATTATTCTCCCACTCCAGTCCACTGCTTTGACTATTCCTTTGTCCCAGATGTGGTGGACTCATGTCTTATCCTTGGTTATAATTCGACACTAAAATTCGGCTTTATTGCGATGAAACATCGCCAAACACTGTACTGAAACATTTTCAAATCTGCGGTCAATATACGATGTATAGCATTTTTCGAAATGCCTGTCATTTCAACTAGCTTACCCGCTTTCAGCCGACAGTAATCCAATACCATTTTGTGGATTTTCTTAACAGTGTCTGACTTCAACACCTCAGTTGGTCGACTACTACGCGTTCGTCTTGGCAGCTCGTACGGCCTCGTTTAAACTCTGGTACCCAATATTTCACAATCGTAAACGAAGGCGCAGATTCACCTAAAGTAGAGTCTAGCTCGGCTTTAATATTGGCTGGACTGAGACCTTTCAAATAGACATATTGGATATCATAACGATGACCAATTTTTCCCAAGTTTATAAATTACTTTTGATGGTTCAAATAAAAATACTAAACAACGTGGATCTTTGAATCTTAGAATATATATTCTATAAGGTTGCCACTTTTCACCAAAATAATTTTATTCTTTTTAACCGCTCACGTATTTAATTAACATGTTTAATTTCTGAAATCACTCAATTTAAAGCATACAAATAAGTTTCATGCAATCTCTCTCTCTCCCTCTCACTCTCCTCAATAAATTATTAAAGCAGTTATTAACTTTGTACACTCAATGATGTTTTCCACTTTATATAACATCATTATAGTCTTCTGAATTGATTTCGTTTTCAAAAGACATTTTTGTTCAATATTGGAAATTTAATTTTTTTTTTTTTTTTAATTTTATGTAGAAAAGTTATAAACTCTGTTCTTTTGTGGTGCTTTGCAAAATTACAATGAAAACTTTTTGCTACGCACTTCGAGTTGAACAAAAATGCTATTCAATTGTATACCCAAACGGTCATAACCTCGCTTCAGGTGCAATTTATTTTTATTATCCACAGAAATTGAGATGTATTTTATTAAGGGATTCGCTTGGGTATTTTCGACCTTTTTATATTACAATATTCTTTATATCTATTGAAGAATATAGGTAAATAAATTATAAATCTAAATGTTATTTGCATGTTCCTCCTTCCATTGCGAAAATATGCCGTAATGATTTGTATAATTGGGTTGGTACTGATTTGGATATCAGCGGCTATGTTAATAAACAAAATAGCTGAATCTAATGTTCAGAGCACCCGCAAAAATGCTGCTGGATAAGAATAACATAGTCATGATTACTGATTTTTTGTGAGCTGAAAATGAAGGCGTAAATTAGGACGATCCTTAATTTCGAAAGGATGCGTGAATGAAACGGTGTTTCATAAATAACGGAAATTTTTGTTCCTTTTTTTCTAATACAGGCTTAATATACCAAAAGGAATTTAGTTAATTTTATTTCATTTAAAAAAAAAAAAAAAAATACCTGTATTTGGCCCTGTATAATTCACACGTAATAAATTTATTCCTCTAAAATATTCGTTATGAAAGAGTTCTGCCCTTATGGCTGCAATTAAAAATAAATATTTGCTACAAGTTGCATCAAAAGTAAATTGTTTTGAATCGATTTAAAAAAAAAAACTTAAATGTAATCACCAACAAAAAATGTTTGAGAGGAAACAGTAGAACTTACAGAATTTAAATGAATCAGTAGGTTGTAAACGCAATTGCAAATATGAGATATCCTCCCTAAATAACAGAATTCAATTCCTGGAAATGTTCTTAAAGCTTGCGAACATTCAGTCTCAAAATAAAATTGATGAAGCGGACGTCAAAAGGAAAGTTCAGCGAGCATTTTACGTAGAAATTAGGCCGATGATGGAACAACTGAAACATGTTTTCGGGAGCACTAATGGTGGCGATATAAATGAAATTGACTCCGAAATTACAAAAAAGGATTCTGCTTAATATGCTTAGCTGCAGGAGAAAAGTCGAAACCAATAGCTTTGGAATGTATACTATGGGAGCTACAGAGTTATAGTAACTGAATAAAAATGTTCTAGAAATGTTTTAATATCAACAGTTCATTAAATTTGACAGTATATTCAACAAATAATTGCCAGCCAATCACTATCTGTTGTAAAGTTGAATATTCTCTAAAAATGTAGAAAATTTCAAAATATCTGGCACGTTCGACCTTTCTTTAAATTCAACTCAAATTTTGAAAACTAATCAAAAACTGAACGTCTAAAAAAATGACAAAAAGGAATGTAACTTCAATTGAGGAGAAACTATAAGTGATTGAAAAAATTATTTTAATTTACCTTTAATCTCGCATTTTTTTAACTTTTTTACATTTCCTTCAGAGTGGCTCAATTTTAATAAACAGTACAAGTTAAAATTTGAATTCAAAATGATGTGAAATTTCTGAAGTTGCTACTTCGATCATATCTTAAATGAAAAATATTTACATTTGTGTCCAGTCAGACATAATTCATCTCATAATTATCATCCCCAAAAAAAGTACCGGGATTTTATCTTTTCCAGAACTCTCATAAAGGGATTGTTAAAATTCTTTTTGGTTAAATTAACACAACTTTCTTCTACATTAATGCCGAGTTTTAGCGCGATCAATCATTTAGTTAGTTTACAGCGCTTCTTTTGTCAGTTCATCTAAGTTTCTTTTGCGATTCCTAAAATGTACAAAAATCTATGGTCACAACCCGTAACAGCCTAACTCGAGTTAGGACACAATTGAGTTATTAGCACCATCGTATTCAGCGTATCTAAATTTATTTGCTCTAAATTTTTCATGTTCGTATCTCTTCTAGGAAGGCAATTAATCAAAAAAAAACTTAATAGCTAAGTTATTTTTCTAAATGACTGTTTTGGCATAACTGCCTAAGTAAATTTAGGATTACAACAAATATAAACATTATTTTTTCATCATTGCCTAAATCAACTTAAGTCGTTAATTCAAAAAAATAAAGAAACAATTTTATTTTCCTAACTTAAATTAAGCTCTTATTCCGAATTACAATTTCGTTTTTTGATAAACATAAATTGAGTTAAGGTCTTTCTCCAAACTTAAAGTTTTTTATTTAATCTGGAATAATAGCCTAACTCAACTTGAACTTTTTGACTTTCTTTCGTTCAACAATTCATAAGAGCCTAGGTGTCCTTTTCGATATCTTTTGACTGCGAGAATAAACAACTGTTTTTTGTTAACAACTAAGTAAAGAAATTCGTTTCCTTGGAATCTGTAGCAAAGTTTTCCAAAAAACACCTTCTCCTGATTTTCAGTGAAGATTCAAAACTTTAAACTCCTGTACTGAGAATATTGAAAAACAGACTTAGGCTGTTATGGGTTGTGACCACAGAAATATCGAAAGGAATATTTGTCCCAAATTTTGTATTGCAAATGGACTTTCGCATACCGAATCCCTGAAAATGAAACAAGGGGCTTCTTATGAATTAACTTTATCACAAACGCTTGCATGAGTGCATTTCAGAGCGCGTTCAAAAGTTGCCGAGGTGTGATGAAAAATTCGCCTGGATCTGGTCGACAGTCAGCGTTTGCAACTGAACTTAACATCGAAAAAGTGAAGGAAAATTTGTCATTTAAGTTTAAGTGAGATAGCCGTTGAACTTTTTTTGAATTAATTGGTACCATTCTAAGCCACTCAGATAGTTGCGAAAAATCTGAATGTTCTTCAAAGGCTCAATCACGTAAATAGACCAATTCCATCAATTTATTCATAAAACACATTACAACTGGTGACGAGACATCGGTTTACGAAAATGACATACTAACCAGTCAACAATCTTTAGAATGGCGAATTTTTAACCATGTCAAAGTCGACCAAAGTTCAATGTAATATGGCCAGTTATCTTTAATTATCGCCGTCTTGTTCATAGTAATTTCTTGCCGAAAAGTCGGATTGTGCACCACGATTGTGAATGATTTTCTGCTTAAAATGTATCATCGAATTATCACCGCATTCGGCTGATACGGCTCCTGCTAAATGTTTACTCTTTCCAAAACTCAAATTACCTCCTCCATTTTCAGACATATAGAGGACATAAATGAAAACCGCGGCGAAAACCGGCCCTTTCCGACAAAAATATTTGAAAAACGTTTCGATGATTGGATTATTTGTTGACATGAGCGTATTATTTTGGAAGGGACCTGCTTTGCCTGAAATTTGAGCAAATAGTAAATATATGATATTTCATTGACCAATTCCTGGCACTTTTCTGTCGACGGCAAGAGACCCAGTAAGATTTTTAGCTACCTTTACCAGAAAACTTCCTGTCATTATACGTAGAAGTGTCAGGTTTGCAGGAATACCAACCTAGGCCGTAGCTTCAAAGAGTTTTTGCGCGTCAAACTGAAAAAATACGTGTTATCTAAATACTATAAAACGTTTGAGATTCCACTTAAAAAAGAGCATCCAAGGAAGTTAAAAACATCCGCTGATCGTGATCTAGAAGTGGCGAAAAAAATGGATAGTCATCGAAAAAATTTAACATGAGCTTGAATTAAATTGAATTGCTGTTTTTTGATACCTTCTCACTACCTTTTCACCATATCCTCCAAAGCAGTGAAAACTCTTTAGATCAGTTTTATGACAACTTTCTTCTTTTAATCAAAACTCGCTAACTAACTAAATTAAGTTATTAATGAACAACAGTTTTAAACATATGTTAAAAAATTTGAAGTTTTTGCATCAGAAACAAAAAAAAACTAAAAATGTTTAATAGTCTTGTCGGTTATAACGCCTTCATATCATCGTTCCGGTCCTTTTGGTGTAATTAAAAAGAGCGGAAAATAACAGCATAAGTCTGTTTTTCAACATTTTCAGTACAGGAGTTTAAAGTTTTGAATCTTCACTGAAAATCAGGAGAAGGTGTTTTTTGGAAAACTTTGCTACAGATTCCAAGGAAACGAATTTCTTTACTTAGTTGTTAACAAAAAATAGTTGTTTATTCTCGCAGTCAAAAGTAACTATCGAAAAAGACACTTAGGCTCTTATGAATTGTTGAACGAAAAAAAGTCAAAAAGTTCAAGTTGAGTTAGGCTATTATTCCAGATTAAATAAATTTTTTTTTGCTTGGAGAAAGACCTTAACTCAATTTATGTTTATCAATAAACGAAATTGTAATTCGGAATAAGAGCTTAACTCAAGTTAGGAAAATAAAATGGTTTCTTTATTTTTTTGGATTAACGACTTAAGTTGATTTAGGCAATGATAAAAAAATAATGTTTATATTTGTTGTAATCCTAAACTGACTTAGGCAGTTATGCCAAAACAGTCATTTAGAAAAATAGCTTAAGCTATTAGGTTTTTTAGGATTAATTGCCTTCCTAGAAGAGATACAAACATGAAAAATTTAGAGCAAATAAATTTAGATACGCTGAAAACGATGGTGCTAATAACTCAATTGTGTCCTAACTCGAGTTAGGCTGTTACGGGTTGTGACCACAGATATAATAACATTTGTGGAAGCTCCAAAAATACTATTCTTTGCAGTGTATTTCACTTTTCTTACTGGGATATAGTAAAAAGGAACACAATCTAGGCGTGTGAAAATGTGAATAGTAATTAATGGTTCTGTAACAAACAATCTCGTGCAATTTTGGTTTCGTCAGTGCTGGATGCCAAAGATGGACTACGCCAGCGGTCAACTTTGCCAATAGAAGAGGAATTTTGTTTCATAGGGACGACGCAGGGCGATATAAATCGATAGTGCCTCCCCAGAAGCTCCTGTTTTCTTAAGAGTTTAAATTTTTTTGGGTAAATTAAAAATCAGCTTTTAGGAAAAAACGAGTAGTTAATCGCTCTTATTTGGATTTCAAAAATTTGTTAGTATCATTCACTTGCATCTGTTTAGTCCGGTTTGTGTATTATTCTTTTTTTTTTTATTTAAGCATAAGATCATTTTGACTTTTTAAAATGCTGGATTCAAAAGAAAAAGTTTGGGCAGAATAACATTTTCATGTTACCAGGCTGTTTGCATAGCTATTTCAAATCCTCGTCAGCATAATGGTATAATGATTTTAAACAATTTGACAACTTCTATATATTTAAAACTCTTAATTAAATGAGAATTCATTGCACAGACTAGAAAAACAACACAAGTATTCACCTACGGGAACACTTTATTTTTATTGAAAATATCCAACGGCTTGTTTAAAACTTTAATTTGTTGTTGTTATTGTAAGCAACAAATTCGTCCCGCTCTATGTTATGATTCACTTATTTGTATGTAGTCCGGTTTGGATATGATAATTTTGTTTCTATGACCATTTTAGCTTTTTGAAAAAACATTACAAGTCTTGGCAGAATCATATTCCCATAATGCCGGAGTGTCTACACATCTATTTCGAATCTAACCACGGATCCTGACCAGTAAACTTGGCATAATGATTGTGAATAAAATAAATTAATCAACTCGTATGCATCTCAAACTTTCACCTAAGCATAGCCTTGAACTTGAATAGACATGAAAACAAAGCGTATTAATGTAATTATTTCTGACAATTATAAACAGCCGAATAAAGTTTTTTTTTTCAAGGGAAGCATCACATATCGCAACATACAGCGCCTTTTAGAGCTCGATATGATAAAGTTGATATTCCGTCGACGAAATAAATTGCATCTACTCTGATAAATGTCAACAGTTACTTTTATAATTTAATATGTATTTTAATTAAATTTATCGCTTAAAGCTTTGAAGCTTAAAATAACAACGGAATCTATTGAGTGGCAATAAATTGCATTTATTGTTTTTGATACAAAACTATCAAAGTGAATAAAACCGAACCTATGAAACTGTTCTATTAGCGTAATATTAAAAAAAGGAAGTTTCTTTGCACTCTATGAATGAGTTATGGGAGAGCTTTTCACATTCAGTGAGCTTACATGCATTCTATTTTTAGACGCAAACAGTTAGAGTAATATTATTTCTGGATAAAACAATGAGGCGTGTTTTATGTTATGTGTTATGGTATGGTATGTGAAATACGAATTATAAATTGTTTTTATTTTATTTAGGAATCCATGTAGATATACAAATTTAATAGCACACTGTTGTTTTCCATTAATTCGCTTCCCCCTGTGTTAAAAATGTAGTCTTGCAAAAGGCATTTACCACAGTTACGTGTTGTAAAATGGAAAATTTGGAAATGTAAAATAATGTAAAGGTTTTACAATGTGTTTTGAAAAAGTAAAGCGAATACGTATTCACGTATGTATACGAGGAAATATGGAAATGCAATGCTCTGTTATGAGCCCTTCCCAAATGCTACAAATTTAGCTTAACGCCTTTAAAATTCTTGTTATAAAACACAAAGTAAAGGAGCATTAAAAGGCTAGTCTGTTCTTTCGTTTATGACTGTAAAGTATTGAGTAGCAGAATTTAAACGAGGCCGTACGAGCTGCCAAGACAAACACAGTAATGGTATACCAACTAAGTTGTCCACGCCAGACATGGTTAAGAAAATCCACAAAATGATATTAGATGATCGTCGGCTGAAGGTGCGTGAGCTAGTTGAAATGATAGGCATTTCAAACAGTGCAATACATCGTATATTAACCGAAGATTTGAAGACGAAAAAGCTGGGTGCTGCGCTTGCTTTCAGTAGAGCAAAAAACAGCGTCATAAAGATGGGCCAAGCCAAAATTTTCCGTCAATTTATAACCATTGATGAGACGTGGGTCCGCCACTTCATACCTGAGACAAAGAAACAGTCAAAGCAGTGGACTGGAATGGGAGAATCGTGTCCAAAAAATGCGAAGACGATTCCATCTGCAGGCAAGTTCATGGCGTCTCTTTTTTGGGATGAACATGGTATTAGTTTTATTGATTATCTTCAAAAGGAAAAACCACCAAAGGCGAATATTATGCTAACTTATTGCAGTGTTTAAGTGATGAAGCTATGGTAAAAAATGCAGCATTTGGGGAAAAAGAAAGTGTTGTTTCATCAAGACAATGCTCCAGTTCACCCATCCATCCACTCTTGCGATGACTAAATTTAATGAATTAAAGTTCGAATTGCCTCATCACACATGCTTTGTTTCATTCGCCAGATTTAGTTCCCTCATTAGTAAAAGATTTGCCGACAATAAAGAGGTTGAGTCTGCGGTTTATGGCTATTTTAACGAGTTTGACACATCTCACTATAAACAGGGTATACTCGCAGAAGCTACTGAATATCACTGGAAAAATGTTTCGAACAAAAGAAGATTATGCTGAAGAATAAAGGAACTTTTCAAAACTTTTGTGTGTCTTTTTTGTTAGGTTGACAAGTTTTGGAACCGCCTTCGTAGTTTCTCATCAAAAATTACTCTGAATTAAACCACAATAAAAGAAATAAAACTAACATCAAACTTCAAAAAGTACTCTGAATTAAATCGCCATAAAAAAAATAAAACTTTCTCAAATCTTCTGTTTAAAATGCTCTTTTTAAACAACATTGAATACTTCATTTCATTCATTCATTCAGTTCATTTACTTTTTACCTATTAAATTTGATAGAATTTTGAATTTTTAAAATTACCGAAATATTGAGCTAAATGTATTAGAAATTAAATGTATTTAATTCAATGAAATTGCAAAACCAGCGGATATATTCTTTGCTATTGTATTATACTTGTTGAATTTCTTTACTACAATTATGCTTAACCACTAATATTGTGCATTCAATTTAGAAGATCCAAAGAAAATTGTTAAGAATCAAAAGATGCAAAAGCTTTTGCCTATCAAACATACCACTAGTAGATAGAATCGCACATATGAACAGATCTAAAAACTTAGTTTCAATCTACAGGCGAAATGGTGAACATCTAAATAAACCCACTTATTGGACAAAACTCTAATTCAGATTTTTTTTTACCTTTCCTTTCCACCTCTCATCATATAATTACCAAATTGTAATTTCACATATTTTATGATTATAAACCGTGCATATTTGCAAGTCTTTGTCAAACTCAAACTAACTTAGCTTATTATTGAGTGCCATATTTTCATCGTAGTTGCCAGTCTCTTGTTCATCACATTACCTACTCTCTTTAAATAAAAGAATTAATTCTTTACTTCTTTAATTCTTTCTTCTGTTTAAAAATTGTATAGGTAGATAGACCACTGATTTCGCCAAATCGATCAATTGTACTATCATAGGGGCGTGATAACTCCGTCACATTTAATCGCATAACTAAGTTTACTAAGAGCTCGATGCTCACTATATTACACCGAATTATATTATATATTACACCGAATTTAGATCAGTTGTGTAAAAAACACGAATATAAATGTTTTTGGGTTAAAATAGGTAGGTTTTACTGCGCATTACCTATTTGTATGTATATGAGGCATTCCATCATAATCTTTCAGTTATTAACTTTTAATAACTTTTATTTCGCGTGGTATAGGTCCGGTCGTTTTTCGCTAGATGGCGTTAGAAAGATAAGATTTCGTACTCAAAAAACTACTGCAACAGTTTTACGATTGATTGACTCAGTATTGTCTGATGACGCATAAAAAATGGACACTAGCAATGAGAAAAAAAATGTCATATGTTACAGTTTTCCTTCGAAAAAGACGAAAACTTAACCTAGGCGAAAGGAAATATAAATAGTGTTTGGGACCCTGATTCTGCCAATTACGAGCAATTTTGGTTTCGTCGATTCCGAGGCGAATTGTCAAAAATGCCGATAGAATAATAGAAATCAAATCCGATCGCCATATAACTTATGCATTGTTTCCATTGCCCAGGAACTAAGCATTGCACAGAAAACCATTTGGAACCACTTAAATTAAGCTGAATAAAAAAAAAGTTGTTTGTATGGCTGCCGAATGAGTTAACGCAAAAAAAAAACCTCATAGCCAGAATTTCCATCTTCGAATCCCTTCGATCCCTAAAATCGACCAATTTCTGCAACGGATAATTACTGGTGGTGAAGAGTGGATCAATTACTTTAAAGTCAAGCGAAAACTGTTGTGGTCGAAATGTGGAGAACCAGCAAAAACGGTGGCCAAGCCAGGATTGATGGTCAGGAAATGCTTGCTTTGTGTTTTGTAGGATTTGCCGGAAATTTACTATTTGGCCCTACGGTAAAACCTGTAATTTGGAAACAACTGAACTGTCTGAAGAATTAAATCGCCCAGAATCGGTCAGCTTTTGCTGATAGAAGAGCAATTTGATTCTATCAAGACAATGCCAGTCCACACACATCGATAGTGATGTGCCAGAAGCTCCGGAAGGGTGGTTGAAAGGCTTTTACATGTTCACCTTACAATCCAGACATGCCACCAAGTGATTACTACCTTTTCCTGTGAATGGCGAATGGCTTTTCTGGTGAAAAAATCGCCTCAGGGGAGTGTTATGAAAATCGACTATTCCAATTGTTTGCAACCATCAAGACAATGCCAGTCCACACACATCGATAGTGATGCGTCAAAAGCTGCAGGAGGGTGGATGAAAGGCTTTTACATATTCACCTTACAATCCAGACATGCCACCAAGTTATTATGAAAATCGACTATCCCAGTTGTTTGCAAATGGGGAAGAGGGTTTATATGAGAGATCAATAATTTTATTAGCTTTAAAATATTAAAAAATTATAGAATGCAACGGTGTATATTTCACATAAAACGGATCACTTTAATTAAATAAATAAATAAAGCTAATAACGAATTTCATTTTACTGCACCTTATAATACCCCAAAAATTGGGCTACTGCAGCCTACTAGTTGGAAAGATAGAAAGAGAAAAGATTAAATTTTTGAAAATCGGTCTGTTTGTATAGAAATTGTTGGAAATATGCTTTGTGAACCAAGTTTGACCTAATCTAATTTAATCAAATTTGGATCTCAATATGAAACTAAAAAGTGCGAATCGAAAACATATGAGTTATATCGGCCACTAGTATGGGCGGTACTAGAAGAAGTGTGATAAATCGATTGATTTTTTCAAATGCCGAGTATTTTAAAACAATATAATGGACACAAATTTAAGCTAGTCTTCTACAAATATGGATTTACAAAGAGAAATTGGGTTTTGGGAAGCCGTTTAAATTATTTCGAAGTCACTGGAAATCGTGTTTCGATGTACCCACCATTTACAATCCCCGACAACGACGTAGCCAAATCTTAGGCTGTAGCAAATTTAAAGAAGTTTCATAAGGATTCGGGAGAGTTGTCGTGTCTATGAACTAGGCGTGAAACGCTTTTCGTTGAAAGATTCTTAGTAATTTGAAAGTTTCTTTCTGAGTGTTACTTCTTTGCCGTATGAAGTGATATATATTCTTTCGCCAGAATGTATTAAAAAGTGATGATTATGGAATTAGTTTTTTATTCCAAAAATTATAGCCAGTTTTCGTCAATGTTAGTTTTAAAGTTATTTAATTCAATTTATATTCAATTATATGTTCAATTTATGCCTGTATAGTGATATAACCGCTAAATACGATGCCTGTAAAATGATATAATCACTATATGCTGCTGAATTATCCAGCTTATAACAAATGACTGGGATACAGTTTTCCCACATTTATCTACCATCGAATGTACAATCCGCCCACCATTTTTCTTCTACTCATATCCTGGATATTGAATTTTGTTGTCAGTGTTTTTCCTGTTATGAAATTACTAAACCAACAAAGGTTTTTTCACAATCAATTCATATTAAATATGTGGGTTACCAATCCTTTGTCATGATTATAATTATGTATACAGATTATATGATGCACATTGAATAGCTGTATCATTCCATACCATACCATCATTCCATATCACCATAAAGCTTGGCATGTTTGTTTTATTTTTTGTTTAAATGTGGTAATAACTTGTCATTGTTATTAAAAATGTTCATTCGCTATTATTAGTGCTATCATTACGGCCAGAGTTTTCTTAATTTCACTTTTAAGCAGCAGGTATTGTCTTTTACCCACACTGGAAACACTAAAAATAATGCGATTGCTGCTCAGAAATTTATGAATGGTGTCCAGGTGGCAGACGGCCATAATGGCGCAATGACAATTTTCATTCGCATTCTGCTTGTTGGATTTCATAAAATTACCAGATTTACAGTTAAGTGGAATTAGTTTAGAGTTAAAACAATATCCTTGTCATGTTAAAGCAAAAACAGGCTCATTATATTATGACTACAGCAAAAACTACTGCGTAAAAGTGCTGAGGATGGTAGGTGGTCAACAGCGACCTTATGACACATTAAAATGTTGCCTGTCTGGTGTACCAAGCCAAATGGATTGCTGTTGTTTTGCTTGAAGTGGTGGTAATATGTAATGGAATTTTAAAATTATGTACTTAAACTTATATTATACTGAACTGCTTTAGATAAAAATAACGACAGAGGAATTAGAAGGGGCCGATGGAAAAGGGCTACAGTACAAATTCAAAAAGTTTACGGGAACTATTAATAAAAAGTTTGTAAAAAAATAAATGCGGTAATAAAGAAAATGTACAATTTTATGCCATAGAAAAATAAAAAAATAAATTAAATTGTCCGGTAGAAAGGATAAAAACTGACGAAAAATGAATGGACTTTTGAGAGTAAAATATTCTTAAACTTCTGGGATAAATATTAAATTTGTTGTTTGAGATGTGAAATTAAAAAATACCACTCGAGTGGTTTCTGGAAAATAAAATGTAAGCATAATTTAAATATCTCCGGTCTTTGAAGGGTTAATGAGCAGTTTTATATCTTAACAAAAAGGCTTGAAGCCTTGTCTATCATCTGAGTCTACCAAAAAAATATAAACACATTAAACTTAAGTGGTTCCATCCAAAAAGTGAAGTTAAAAAATTGTTTTTTTTTTTAGTACAGGCCCCTAATGGGTTAATAAAATAAAATATTTTTAAATGCAAACTTACAGATTCTTAAAACAGCTTTCTAGTGACATATATTTCAACAGGATCGGTTCATAAATAGTCAAGTTATGGGCGATTATACGTTCAAGATTTAGAGGCCTATATTTCGGAAAATATGGACCGGCACCAAAAATTTTCTTCTTCTTTCTTATTTGCGTTTTAGGAAAAAATAACGAAAATAAAAAAGCCGAGGTGCCGAATTTATGCCAAACCTGACCTAATGTTTTAAGGGGGAGGCGGAAGAAGGCGTGGTCCAAATAAAAAAACCAAAATTCCATTTTGTTGTTAGTTAAATTCGGGCAAAATTTTAAGTGTCTAGCCTTAAAAGTACAATTAATGCCAAAAATATCGCTTTTTTCCCCATAGTGCACTCCTTTGGTAGAAATTTGAGCTACGCCTTAACACAACATATGTATTTATCGGTGGAACATAATTTTGAACAATATCTAGCACCTTTTTGTATTATGTATACAGGGTGTCCGTAGGGAAGGTATACTACTTTGTTTTTCCGCCATTTTGGTAAACATTAGTAATGACAGTTCATATTTGGCAGGCATGATTTGGCCAACGTGTTTTAATCGTTAAAACATTTTATCAGAATCAATCATCAATTACTGAGACGATGAGAAAGTTACGTGAAATTTTTGGGAGAAACAACGTGCCAACAAGACGCACTATTTATCGTGTAGTGAACAATTTCGAAGAAAGAGGGTCTGTAGCTGATAGGGCCAAGCATGGACCACAATGTACTGCAAGATCGGCTGAAAACAGGAAAGTGTTCAAAACAATCTATCAACCTCAATTCGATGCTGTACTCTGGAGCTTGGTCTTCAAAGAACAACTTTTGGCCGCAATTTTGCACAAAGATTTGCATTTGTTTCCATCTAAGATTCAGTTGACACAAGAGCTTCTTCCACAAGACGATTTACGCCGCCGTACATATGCCAATATGATGTTACAGCTCGCCCATGACAACCCCGATTTTCATGAAAAAAATCATTAATGAGTGACGAGGCATATTTTCATTTGAATGGATATGTGAATAAACAGAATTGTCGGTTCTAGGCAATGGAAACCCCACAAATTATTCATCAGTCAGCTTTGCATTCATTAAAAGTGACGGTCTGGTGTGCAATTTGGTCAGGAGGAATCATTGAACTTTACTTCTTTGAAACTGAAAACGGCGTAACGGTAACTGTCAATGGGGAGCGATATCGTGATATGATTGAACATTTTTTAACGCCACAACTGCGTGCTTTGGGCTTGATTAACATGTGGTATCAACGAGACGGTGCCACATCGCATGCAGCCAGTATTACAATGGAATCACTGCGAGACCTCTTTCCACAACAAGTTATTTCAAGAAATGGTGATGTTGATTGGCATCCACGGTAGCCTGATTTGACTGCTCCGGACTTTTTTTTTTGTGAGGATATCTGAAAAGCAATGTTTATGCGAACAAACCAGAAGCGCTTGAGCAACTCAAACAAAATATTTGTGATGAAATTACCGGGTGAAATGTGTGAGAATGTAATGAAAAATATTGCATTTGTAAGGCTAACAGAGGCGGACATTTATCTGATATTGTATTCCATACATAATTGCCGACATTAAATAAAACATTTATCAATATAAGATCCATTCTCTTTCATTTAGTCAAAAATTATAAACAAACAAAATAGTTCCCGACGGACACCCTGTTTATATATGTATGTATATGTATATATATAAGTTTACCCATTTTTCGTCAAGTAAAGTTAAAGTTAAATAATCACAGCTTTGTTATTTGTGATAATGCTTGGATCTTGCTATTATGTACGAAACCGACCGATGACCTCCTCAGAATTTCTTGCAGTAGTGGATCCCTTTGAGGTAGTTTTCGAAAAAATACGGCTCATTGACACCTCCAAACCATATAGCCCACCAAACACTCACATTTTCCGGATTTCCACAACCATTTTTGGGTTCTTCAAGCCCCGTATGAGACAATTTTTCTTGTCGACGTAATCACCGAGCGGGAAATGAGCTTCATCGCCGAAGAAAATGTTCGATTAAATAATTAATTAATTAATTTAAGTTATTAATGGAAAACAATTTTAAATAGTATATTAAAAAATTTTAATTTTTTGCTTCGGAAACAAAAAAAAGGGTACATAATTATGTTTAATATTCTTACAACGACTGTCGTCTATAACGCCCTTATTTCATCGGTCCCTTTGGTACAATTAAAAAGAGCTTCCCAAGAAGCGGAAAATATGTTGGTATAGCATTTGTGAAGCCTATGAAAATACTATTCTTAAGAATGACTTCCATCTTTTTTACTGGGTATATATTTTGGTTTTATACAAAACAGTAGAAAGCACCGACTCAGCAGAAAAAAAAGAAACCAGCTTTTATAAACTTTATTCGAGACTACATCAATTGCGGGCGTGGTCATTGAAGAATATTAAACTGGAAGAACTCTAAACTGAAGAATACTACTGGAAAAAACAGACAAAATGTATATATGTTTTGAGTGATAGCAAGTATTTTTGGCACTTTTACTTATCTAATGAGAAAATGATACGTCGTAAAAGAGGATTTGGTTCACAGGTATCGTAATTTGAAAGATTAAAATATTTACCATTAAATCGTTGATTAAAAGCAATATAAATTAGTTTTGATATGGGAAGGAACATCTTCTATTTATATACGTTTGTAGCTGATCTCCCAAGTTGTGGGGGTGATTATTCAGTAATACCGAATTGTTATGAATTTTCACTGGAAAAATAAGATAAGATATGCCTTCCTTTGACACGCTCACTTATCTGACGATGAGTCGGTATATCGTCTATGCGGCTGTGAATTGCAATTCATGCTGCTGAGTAAATAGACTTCGGTACACATTTTGGCACTGGGCAATTAATTTTATTGCGGTATCTGTCTTTTACCCATCTGCCTTTTGTTTCGCAGTAAGTAATGATGAAGAAATTTGGTTTTAGCAGATTTTACTTCATTCTATGGTCAGTTTTTGTTTTGTATGCTTAAAACCGTTTTAAAATTTATGACTATAGCTTAATATTATCTACTGGTGTCATTATGACGGCTGAAAATTATTTATTTTTTCTCTTTTCCTTTCTCATTACACCAAAGTAGAGATATCGACATTGTTATTGTTATCTTGCCAACAGTTGGTGCTGGAATATATATGGATTTTTCGAATTTATCCCAATAATTTAAAAACGCGATCGCTGCCATTAGTAATCAACAAATATTATGTTGTAGTTTATTCTCTACAAGTTGAAGTTAAATCACTTAACATCCAAAAAACTTAAAGAAAAAAATTTCAAATCTCCAAAACCGATTGATTCATCGTCATAAAACAGAGTATAAATGAAGAGACAGATAGAAAACTTAACCACAACTTTAACTACATTTTCTATCTGTCTCTTCATTTTTACTCTGTTTTAGGACGATTAATTAATCGGGGTTTTTTAACCCAATTTCCTAATTTGATTTTAGAAGTTTTTGGAAAACAATTTAAAGTGGGTTTCTCAAAAACTTATTACACATGCAATTGACAATAAAGGGAACATTTTTTCAACAAAAAATAAAAAATTAAAGATGCACTGTTTGAGACATTTTCCTTCAAGACACATTTTTCTATTTAAGATATCCGTTCCTTAGCGACATTAATTTGTTGTTCATTTTTGGAGAAGTAGAGGTCATAATCTTTAAAATTATGTCCTTAAATACGGGATGGCGCACGAATGGTGCTACTGTCAACTGTCATAGGGGATCGTTATTTAAAGATGCTGAAAGAGTTTTTTTCCCAGAACTGCGTCGAAGATGTATCCGGTTCAACAGCATCTGATTCCAGCAAGACGGAGCATCTGCACACATAGCCAGACCGGTTATGACGGAGTTTCAACGAAAATTCCCACACAAATTAATATCCTGAAACTTCACTTTCCGCTGACCCCCAAGGTCACCTGACCTAACTGCATCAGACTTTTTTTACGGGGTTATATCAAGCAAGAGGTGTTCCATGCTAAACCAAAGAATTTGACTGAATTGAAGCTATCCACCAAAACAATAATTGAGCGATTCTGAAATAAATAATTTTCTAATCAGATGTTGCATATGCGTGAATGAGCATGAAGGTCATTTACGGTCTATCATCTTTAAAACCATTTAGATATATAAAATAAAATTGCATTTTCTATACAATAATAAAAAAAATAAATGAAATACTTTGATTAAAAAAAGTTATTTGAACTTCGTATTGCATTTTAGTTGGTGCGCCACGCTATTTATAAAACACAGGCTACGCAAACTATAGCTTTGAGGCACCTTAATTCACAAATAAATCCAAATTTAAAGCAATTTTTAGAATTTTTATAAGACAAATTCAACTTAAATTCATAAACTAAAACTCGTCAAATTCGGAAAAGGTCGGTTTGAAAGCGGTGCCCACATTTTACCAACTCTTGTGCGACCAGTATTTACTCAAATCATGTCATAAATTATTAAAATTTTTCTATTCATGAATAAACATACGTCTTCAGGATGTTTTATGCTACGTGTTTATAAAAAAATGCTAACTGTCAACTACCAACTCACCTTAGAAGTATTTTGAATTTAATGAAGTCACCAAGAAAAAGTTATTATATTTTGTGAGGTGACTGCGTGAAAATTACGAAGTTTACTTGAAATTGTCAAAGAAGGATTCACTGGGGGTTTTGTTTTATATTATGTGTGTCCTGAATTGTTCTCAAAATCAAAAGCAGAAAATAGTTGTGTATATGGGAGTCGGCATAAGTATAAAAACAGCACACATTCTGTAAATATATTTGAAATGTGCTGAACATAATGAGTATTCAAGGGATATAGACGAAATGCAACTAGAGCTGCATGTAACGTTTTGTGCTATTGATTATCTAATATATCAATAGAAAAAAATCCATACTGCATTTCTTTCTAGGGAGATAAACCCAGTAGGCCAACCGTTTAGAATCAAAAAACGTCATTGATTCCATCGAATGCAAATATGTGTAGACACAGTAACATGAAATAATTTTATTATATTTGATTTGCATATTTTGTTGAGAACATCTTTTTATCGACACCGATGGAGGAAGCTTCTCAATTATTTGGTGAAGATGTACAGATGGGAAAATTCTAATTTGGACTCCCTGATTGTTATTCATTAGGGAGTAACAAGAACCTTTTGCCAAATGTCCTAAGCATCTAACGACTTCCCACCTTAGGGCAAGTATCCCCTGGTAATGTCATCAGATGGCTGCTAAAGTGAGAAGGCGGTTGGTCGGAAAACGTAATAGCATTCTAACCCCATGCGTCTTAGACCAGAAGATAACACCTGTTACTTAAATACAACTTATACCGGCGGCCTAACAAGCCGCTCGTCTCAAATAATGTTATTATGGAAAAACAAATCAAAATAAAGAAACGAACTCCAAATGTTGATGAAACCTCACAAACATTATAAGAGCCATGATTTAAGGATATGTAACTGAAATGTTCGCACTTTTTACAGAAAAGGTGCCTGTATTCTATCGGTGGATATCCTTGACAAATGTACAGCTGACATCACCGCCAAGCTAGAAATACAATGGACAGGACAAGAATGCAGTAGGCGTAAAAACTGTGACTGCTACTGCAACTCCCACGCAGAAAGGCATGCCAGCGAGTGTGAATTTGTTGTGGGTAAGAGAATTAGACTCTTTGCCTCACAGTTGAAACCCACAAGTAACCGCATTAAGGCGAAATATTTTTTTTATCACACTGATTTGTGCACACGTCCCGACGGAATACAAAGATGAGGAAACCAAAAATACAATTTACGTTAGTTTAGGTTAGGTCAGGGTGGTAGTCTGAATAGACAGACTCACTTAGACTGTATAGCCCATTGTGACGTCACGGAAACTAGAGATACGGATGGCCCTGGCAAAAACCAACTTGGGCATGAAAAACGGTGCTTATATAACTTCCGGTATGATGAAGAATGTTGCATAGTGTCTGCAGAAGAGAATTCAACAGAATTCTCGAGGAACGCTATAAGGAGGAGAAAGAACAAAGTCACATCAAGTTCTTAGGAGGAAGAAACGGTTGTGAAAAAAACAGGAGAATGAGGATATAGAAAGATAAGGAGATAGAGGTGAAGCTAGAAAACTGAGAGAACATTTCTATAAGTTACTTGCTTATAAGCTACATCGCTTATAGGGTATTGTCTAGTGTAATACGTGACAGATTAAATCTTGTTCTAGCTTACTCGATTGAGCAATGTGGCTTTAGACCTCGTAAATGAACAACAATTCACTGTTCAAATTTTAGTCGATTATAAAGCTGTCTTTGATGCGAAGCCATGGCCCAGTTTTTAATTCCTGTGAAGCGGTAGAATGGCGCTGATTGATATGAAATTTACAGTAAAGATAGGCAAAAATTTTAGTTAGCCATCCTACACCAAAGTAGGATTTAAATAGGGTGCTGCCTATCAAGCAAACCCTTCGATATACTGTTGAAGATGATTTTGAGAAGAATATGTATAGTAGGTAGCATTTTTAACAAAAGTCTTATTATACTTGTGCATGCCAGTGATATAAATGTTGTTGGCAGAAAACTGCGAGACATTTCTGCAGTCTTCTCCTGCATTGAAAAGGAATAAGCAAAAAAATGAGTCTTGTAGTAAACAAGGACAACGCAAAGTTATTTATTTCGACGAATAAAAGACTTTGTTGAGTGAACGTTGACAAATACAACTTCGGAGTGTTGGCGGTCCCAAAACTAGCCGGCCAAACAAAGAAGACATACACAATTTGGGACAAATTTTCTTTTCCAGCTACTTTAATTCATTAATTATGGTTATCGCAATAGTGAATGTGTGAACTGGAGCATGTACTTGATGAAACAACACTTTCTTTTCCGCCAAAATGCGTTCTTTTTTTTCATAATTTCATCATCTAAACGCTGGAATAAATTAGCATAATATTCACCGTTGATGGTATTTTATTTCCGAAGATAATTAATAAAAGTAATCCCATGCGCATCGCAGAAAACAGACACAATGAATTTGCTTGCAGATAGAACCGTCGCGTCTCCCATTCCAGTCCACTAATTTGACTGTTTCTTTGTTTTAAGTTTAAAGTGGTACGCTCATGTATCATCCATGGTTACAAAATCGATGCAAAAACCCGGCTTTATTGCGATGAAATATCGCCAAATACTTTACTGAAATGTCTTCACGACGCGGTTTTTGCTCTATTAAAGGCAAGCGCGGCACCCATCTTGCGCCCATCTTTCTCATCTTTATATCTTCGGTCAATATACGACGTATATCGCTTTTTAAAATGCTTATTATTTAAGCTAGCTCACGCAACTTCAACCGAAAATCATCCAATACCATTTTGTGGATTTTCTTAACCGTGTCTGGCGTGGACACTTCAATTGATCGACCGCTACGGTGTTCATATTGGCAGCTCGTACGGTCTCGTTTAAAATCTGCTACACAATAGTTTACAGTTGTAAATGAAGGATCAGACTCCCCCAGGAGTATAATATACCTAGGTTTTAATATTGGTTGGACTGAGACCTTTCTAATGGTAATATTGAATTATGTAACGGTGTTCAATTTTTCCCATGTTTACAAATTTTATGAGGTCGTTGACTTTTGATGGTCCAAATAAAAACGATAAACAACGCGACGCCTTGGAACTTAAAACATATATTTTAGAAAATTGCCACTTTTCACCAGAATAACTTGTTTCAAGCTACAGGCACCATCTATACGTCAGTTAGGCTAGTTTTGACCAACATAGACATTGTCAAGCTCATCGGAATTCACGATTTCGTTGGTTGGGTCATGTTGTGTTGTTATATCCAAACGCCCCAGTACGAAAAGTCTTCCATAGTGAGCTCGATGGAGGGCACAAAACAGGGAGAACAAAATTCCGTTGGAAGGAAGGACAAGGTTTTTGAAATACTATCAGAACTTGATATGACGGATTGCAGAAGAAGCGGAGATATCCGAAGTTCTTTTCTACGTACGGCGTATAATAGAAAAATACAGTTATTTTCGTCGCCATCTAGGTAAGTAAGCAAATATTAACTTTTGAATTCTTGTTAATTAATCATGAAGTTCAAAATTTAGTTGATTTCTGTTAATTTGGAAAAAAAAAATTTCTCTACATATCACAGTGTTAACTTCGTGCAAGTGTAGATCTGCACTGGACATCTTTATTACATTAGAGGATAGTTTGACATCACATTAGCTGTTTTCAAACATTTTTAATGCCCTCCTGCGGCATACAATGCAAGAGTGACTTTTATCCTTTAATCTGTTTTGAGAAACAATCCCCATTATGTTACGTTTCATGAGCATTATTCAACCTTACTAAAAATCCACACCAGATAATGCTTTTACAAGCTTGTATAATTTTGCACACTGGTTTCTAATGAGACAGCATTACTCGAACAATAGGCAATAATGCAATGTGATTAAGTCTTTTGCGAGGACATCACCATTCCTCATATCTCACTCCTTCCCACATGCATGCACTCTGGCATATAATCATAATTTCAATTAAATCAGAATTAAATATTCACATTCGCAATTGCCCAGTGCACACAGTCGATAAGAGACAGACGATTTGTGAATATGACATATGGTTGAATGCTGCAGGACTGCACACAGTCATGTCACTTCATGCAAGATGATGATCATCCTTTGCATCAACATTGAATTTTTTAAATATATTTTCTTATTTTGTTTACTTTTCATATCAGCAGAAGCAGATTTTTTTATTCTCTGTCGGTATTATTTTAATACCACTTCAGAACACTCTTCATCGTGGGCGGACTGGTATTTTAATTTAATTTTTTATTTTATAGCTTTTTTATTTTGCAAGCAATTAATCACTTTTCTTTTTTAGAATCATTTGTTATTTTCATTTAGCACACAGGGAAAATAATAACCGAATAGAAAAAACACTGCTCGTAACGAATTTGGTCGATACGCGTTTGGGTCGTGTTAATGGTTTCACGCTCTCTTTACAACTGATTTTGACATTTTCCCATCGCAGGACCTAAGTGTTACAATCCAATCCAATTCAGGCAACACTTGTACATTCATACACACGCCTTGGCTAAGCGTATTTGGTCGACTGTTACCTTTTCTCCATGTGGATGCCATTGTGACGTCATTAGTTCATTAGGGAAACTGTGTCACGTTTTATTGTTTGTTTACCTCTGCGTCGTCACAAAAAAAGCGCATGGTGGATTCTATTGGGAGCAGCGCATGCGTTTATTTACGCCAACAATACGTTATAGGCGGTCGGTCTATCGAGCGGTGTTTTTCTTTTTTGTTGCGGCTGTCATTTCCCCAACTGTTGACTTAACCTTTATGTGATTCAAATTTGTCGAAATCGCTGCATAGCGCGAGAAATATTTTTTGTTTTATTTTCAACAAATTAACTGCTTAATTTATACACACATTGATAGTCGCAAAGCCTGTTATCAATGTTGAATTAAGAAAATGAGGGCCTGCAGTGTTCGACATTCGTATGTAATGTCAACTGTATGGAGTTATCGCATATTATTTGCAAGTCAAATTATATGGAGGCGTCGTTAATATGATAGCAACATTAATTTTAAATTCGTAAAAAGTACAGGTGGTAATCTAATTTTTGGTTAACAATTGAATATTTGGGGTGTATATTGATTGTTGGGAATACATTATGCATGTAATACATATTGGATTTTGCTCAAGGTAAATTTAAAATTTTTTATTTGAATAGTTAATTTAGATCTATAATATGTCATTTTACTCAATGACACTTCTGTCATCGTTAAGCCAACTTTTTCATTCCAGATTGGGAGAGTGACTGACTACTTCCAGGAACATACTAAAACAATTCGGTTTTTATGTCCTCATCTGTATTGAAGAATATTCTGTTCAACCTTTAAATGAAAATCAAAAGGTGTTACATCAGGACTATAAAGTAGATGTGAGGAATAATGTCATGCCAACTTCAATATTTTTTTGCCGAATCTGCAAGATGTGTGGAGCATTGTGCTGTCGTGGTGAAAAATCATACCTTTGTGTTTTACCAATTGAAGCCTTCCTTTAATTTCTTCTTCTTCAATTTTCATCATTTGTTAGTAATGTCCCCTAAAGATTTGTAGTTTGGTTCCTTGAAAGCAGTTCACCAAAACTTTAAATTCCATCAAATTTACAACAAAACCTTTCCTTTTTGGTGCAATTCAGCCTTTGATAAAGTTTAAGAGCGTTCATCTTTCTTAGACCAGGATTTCTTTTGGTTGGCATTGTCATAAAGAATCTATTTTTCATCGCCAATGACAATGCGTTCCGAAAAATTGACCAGTTTGGTTGCTTTTAAGCAACAAATCGCTTTACTATGTGAATTTCCTTTTGCCAGCGCGGAACCTAAATATCGAGATTTTTGACGACTCCAGGCCTTTCCAGATGATTGTCAATAGTCTTGTGCGACTCTTTTAGATTCTCTGCAACGTTTCGAATAAAAACATGTTGAACTCCACAATTGCTTTGATTACGTACTCAGCAACCTCATTTTGCCGACCTGAAATTCGTGAGTCAATTTGGGGCACGTGTCGTTCAAACCGTACATATCACAAATAAGTATTCCGGTTTGCTTTAGTGGCTTTTGTGCCTTTTCGGAAATTAAATACAAAAATATAGGGAAATGCTCTTTTTTGCCACCTTATTCACAAAGCACTTTAATAATAAACTGACCACTGAAAATAACAGTACCACTGATATATCAAAAGTTAGAGTTTGCAATGTTTTCTTCTTCTTCTTCTTAGGTGGCGACTGAAATATACATCCTTATCTATTATACGCGCCCGTAGAAAATAATTCCAAGCGCTTCGATCTTCTGCGCTTCTCTTTCAATTCGTCACACCAAGCTTTGACAGTAATTCAAAAGCTTGGTCCTTCCAACGGAGCTTCGGTCGCCCTCTTCTGCGCCATCCATCGAGTTCGTTGTCGAAAATTTTCCGTGCCGGGGCATTTGGCACGGCGTTTGACCACGTCGATGTCGGCATATAGCTCATACAGCTCACTGTTCATGCGACGCTGATACTCTCCGTTAACGATGATGGGTCCATATATTTTCCGGAGTATTTTCCTCTCGAAAACTGCCAGCACTGATTCATCCGTTTGCGTCATAACCCAGGATTCTCTGCCATATAACAAGACAGGTAGAGCCAACGTTTGGTACAGTCGAATTTTTGTTTGTCGAGAGAGGGCTTCATCATTGAATCGCTTGCTTAGTCCATAGTAACATCTGTTAACAAGCAATACTCTCGTCTTTATCTCCATGCTGACATCATTCGTTTTGTTTACAGCGGAACCGAGGTAGATGAATTCTTCTACCATTTCAAAATCATAGTTCACACAGCGTCCCAAATGAGTAGACTGTTTGTTCGTTAAAACCAAAAATTTTGTTATGTCCTTGTTTACCACCAGACCCATTTTCGCTGCTTCCTTCTCGATGCTTGAGAAAGCTGTAGTAACATCTTACAGTTTTCGCCCAATAACGTCTATGTCGTCTGCATATGCGAGTAACTGCAGCTTTTCTGATAATCATCTCCAACAGTATGTTGAAGAGGTCGCACGATAGGCTGTCGCCCTGCCTAAATCCTCGTTTGGTGTAAAAGGCTCGCCTAGATCTTTGCCTATCTTTACTGAAGACATCGCTGCTTAAAATTTTGATTTCACATACTACAATTTAACTAGTGACTAATTTAACCGTAGGTGTACAAAGAGCGCAAACGGTACCCCGCGTCGAGGATCCTGCAAGCCCCGGCAAATAATGGCAGGGTTCAAGCATAATAATGAGATAAAAGTTTAATCGAAATCATAGCATTAAGCTTAAATTTACTTTTGAAACCGAAAAATGGATAGCCCTATTATATATTATATATGAAATACAAGTTTAATCGAAAGCATAGCTTTATGTGTGTTTTACTCGTATTTAACTTTACTTAAAAACGAAAATAGATAACCCTATATTTGCTTACAGAACAAATAAATCGTAGTGTTTTGTTTCGGTTCTTTTAAAAGTAGTCGATGTATTAGTTAAATTCCACTGCATTGGTAATTTTTATCAAAATGCGATGGCAACGATTCTCTCTCCGACCAATTTGGAAGCTGTCACTCAAAAATTTCTACATAATAACCAATTTATTTTTGGCATTTTGACGATTTTAATATCTTATCTTGGCACTTGGTAGGTTAGTTTTTTTTATATGTTTTTTTTTTCGTGTATTTTTTATTTTTTTTTTTGGTATGAACATACATATTTCATTTCGGCCATTTATTCTGAAAAATATATCTTTTCTTAAAAGGAATAACTCCCAATTCAGAAGTTTCGTAAGGCTTTTTATTATTTCAAAATTATATTTCGTAAAAGAATGTCTTCAGCATACTAGGGGACTGGCTGCAGATAGTTTAGAAAACAACAAAAAATTGACAAAAATGTTTCAGTTTTATGGCTTTGTCTTCATTTTTTTTAAATGCAACCCCATTTGTTTTACATAATTATTTTTTAGTTGAAGAAAAGATTTCAAAACCGTCTTTTTGATGTTGTACACTTTTGATATTAAAATCATTAGTGTTCCGTTCTTTGCTGTTACATACTAGTCTCTTCAAACTGTTTTATATTTAAAAACAACCGAGGTTTCTAGCTCTGGGAAATAGGGTTGTGGTTCGTCCATCATCTCATTCTTCAGAACTACAAACAAAATAAAAACAGGATAAAAATTTATGCACTAATATGAAAAAAAGAATTTCAATAAACCGTCTTTCTATTTGAGAAATCAGGTTTCCGGATGTTACATACTAAATTTAAAATATCTGGCATTAATATCGGAAAATTATCAATTTTTTTTTTTTTTTTTTGGAGTTTTAGATCATTGGGAAAATATTGGCCAAATGCGAAAGAAATACATGTTTTCTCACAAAATTACAACTTATGTCAGCAATGATAGTTGGTTTAAGTTTAAGCCGGGCAACTGCATTTCAGCGCTTTTTCGCTTCACGTCAGGCAAAGAATGACAACTTCTTAAATACAATTTATATGACTCACACAATGTGATTTCACTGACTGGATTGATAACTTTTGTAACTTCCGTTTCCTCTTTTTCATTTTATTATATTTACTTTCCGTAATTGCGCAAAAAATACATTGCGCAAAAAAAACTAATACAAGCCTTTTTACACTTTTTTTGGATCCAACTTTTGACTTATGCAGTGAAACAATAATACGGGGAAGAACTTAGGTTCATAGTTTTGAGAACGACGCCTCCTAAAAACATTTTTCCAAAGCAATAGCTGCGGCTAACGTAGCGTCACCTGACTTCACCTAGTTTCAGTTGACAATAATACGTGTAGAAAGTTGCCATATGTTTTATAGGTTGTTGTCAAAACTGGTTGTTGATTATGCTATATAGCACAGAGCTGCCAACTACAATTAATTTCCATCATCGACACAAACCCAACAAAATAAAAGAGCAAATATCCAACAGGTGGAAAATGATAACAATGCGAATGAGTTGATTTATTTTTGTGTAGGAACAACAAATTCGAAATGATAACTGAAAACACCGCAGACGTTTTGAAAATAGATATTCTAGTACATCAAACCAGTCAGAAACCACTATAGAACTTCCAGTTCGGCAAACTGGAAGTTATAGACACCCTCACCCTGTATCAAGTTGCCGCAATGCAATATATTTATTTTGTAATTTGTATGTTAAGGCAATAATGGTCTGTAAGAAGATCCGTCATCGAAACGACATCAAAGAGAAAACAAGTTTGATTTGTTTCACTTTCTGGTATTCGAACCAAAACTATAAGCAATTTTAATCCCTATTCCTGCAATCGAATCAAAATAATATTAATAAATTTGGATTCTAATTCGTATATCCGAAAATACAAATGATTTCAGTTATGATTCATATAAACAATTTTGATTCTGATTCATATAAAACGTTTCGCTTACATTTCATTTGGAAATTTCCATTAGAAAATCGAAAACAAAGAGCCTTGTTCATAATAAACATATCATCATAAACCAAGAATGCCTCTATTAAACGTTCTCTACATTTGTCATTATATTGAACGTTTCGCGCTACTAAGTATAGGGCTATTTTAGCCAAACATTTACAAAAATATTTGGAATTGTTTTTGATTTTTTCTGTTTTTTTCCAAAAAAAAGCACCGAATGCAATCGTTAGCTTTAATTATTTATATTTAATATTTAACTATCATCGAAGCAATTGCTTGTTTATGTAGTTTCATTATTCGGTTTTCATTTCCGGTTGCCGGAAAATTCAAGATAATTTATTTGAAATTATAATTTTTTCCCGTGTATTTCCAAAAACTATAATAAATTGTTCCAGATATTAAATATTCAATTCAATTCTAAAACGTGATTTACCATTCTGTATATTATCGGCTATTGTTTATCTTGTTTGCACATCACAATCAGTCTAAATTCCTCATAAACAGTGTTAGAAATGGTAAAAACACGACTAAAATCAGTTTTTTATTCAATAGCCAAAATACTCTTTATCTGAATACATTTCTTCTGACACCTGCAGTAAATACTAAAACGCTTAATAACGGAGTACCCTTTTGAAGTAGTTTTTCTGCTTCTTTACGAATTAGGCCTAAAATGTTTAAATATCTTTGAAAATTTCTGATAAGATGGTGTCTAAAATTCAGGAATAACATATATGTAGCGTTTTCTGATTCAGATTTAGAAGCAACACTACATAAAATGACTGATTCGTTTAGGGTCATCAAGTCATTATATTTGTTTTATTATGTTTAGATATAAAATAAAGATATGGATAAAGATCGAGATAGAGGTAGAGGTAGAGGTAGAGATAGAGATAGAGATAGAGATAGAGATAGAGATAGAGATAGAGATAGAGATAGAGATAGAGATAGAGATAGAGACAGAGACAGAGA
>JAHXMU010000479.1:412863-468845 GCA_019455685.1 Philornis downsi | reverse complement strand
TTTCAGATTTCGATAAATATTTCAAGCATTTCGAGTGGTATTTGGCGAACGGCGAGAGTAATGCTGGCTAATAATTCATCAGCCGTTTCTGACATTTCCATTTACCCTCTAGATTTTAGATAGTCCAAAAAGCAGAAAAAAATGAAAAAGAATAACACTCAGGCGTGAAGTTAATTGTTCACCTATTTATTCTTGCAATATTATCAGATTTCACAGGCTGTGTGGTTATCTTTGCTGTTTTATTGATACCAGAAATCAAGCAGCTAGTAGTTCGTTTTTGTGGCGCGATAATAGGCGCCATTAACAGTTATATTCCGGCAGACCATATTTTTGGACAAATATAGTCCGATGATTCCATCGGCCCATAAACCACATCAAATGTTTTGTCTAAACGTAACGGCAGTTCTTGTGGAGGGCATAATTCGTAATTACACAGCGACAGAATATTTCATTACAGGTTAGATCAGATAGACAAGTATTTAGACAAGGATCTTAGGATTTAAAATTATGAATGGTGTTTTGGCATAATGGAGCGCGGATAATCTTTTTTTTTTTTTTGATATTTCCTTTAAGTGTAGTATATTTTTATAATATTACAAGAGTATGTTGAAATGTTTAATGTTGGATTTGCTAACGTAGTGATGCGTTATTAGATAAATTGAACGAATGTATTGAATGTTTTCTTTACCCACGTTTTGCTACATCCCATAAAAATCTATATTCTATGAAATCTATATATAAATAAGTTAGTACGTCAGAGTAACGTACATATAGTGTATTTCTAATGTGAACATTCACATTTATCAGGTAAAAAGTATAAGTGATATTTTTAAGAAAAATTCCATGATTGTCATTGTCGTTAAGCAGAATGTGCGTGTTTCATACCTACATATGAGTATGTAACACATGCCAATACAATATTATAAAAATCGAAATCGATTTATGTGATATAATAGAATTATGACATGATATGTTATGTGGTCCCCGTGTGCTGTTGTAAGGGAATGATAATTTAAAAAGCAAACAAATGTTTACTTCATATAGAAAGAGGGAGAATGTATTTAACAAGCCATCTTACAAAAAACAAATTATCTTATTCAGTCAGGAGAACTGACTTTCATATTACATGGGAGCATTTCATTGTTTGAATCAATTAATTGACGATTTCATTACAACTATTTGAAGCTAATTGTTTTTTCAACTACCATTACTCTTTTCAATGACAATGGTTTTAAACCAACTATAGATAATTCATTTGAAATTGTGAGTTGTAATTAAATCGCGCCACTTGTTCAACTAAAAATGATCGTTACCATCACTACTTCATTCTAGCCGTTTTCTTTTCGAATTAAAAAACTTAATTTTATTCAAACTCCTTACTTCCACAATGCAATCGACATCTCGCTCTATTTTACATATTTCAAAAATAATATTTGGTGTATTGGTATTGGCATATTGATTTCTTGAGTGGTTTATAACTATTATTTGAAACAAGAGGTTCGATTTCATTACAATTGTTTCATATAACAGCAGTTGGAAATTGTTCTATATCATTTTTCCAATATTGTTATTTGAAACAATTGTGATGAAACTTCAGTGATAATGACATTTCCTCATAAATGACTTAAATATACCTTCAACCCACATAATTTTACGTTGGTAAAATTATTTCTATTATTGTATTCTTATCAAAAATACTCTGACTTAAAGCACAATAAAAAAAAGTAAAATCGTGACTGGCTGAAGTCCCCTTTTTGTGCAATTTCTTTGCAAATTTGCAAATTGTTTCTTGAGGTAGCCTAAGAAGCGTGGCAAATCGGACCATTTTATTGTACTATATACAATCCCACCAATTGAATGAAGGTCATGAATCCAGGAATATAAGCGTTGAAATAAATTAGGCAACTTTCATGCAAGGTTCCGAAGGGGGCGTGGTTGTCTGTCATTTTTTTACATTTTACCAAGCATTGAAAAAAATTAAGGTACGCATTACAGAATAATAATGAGTTATCCATTTAGTGGTTTCAAAACCGTCGGTCTGGCAAGGCTGTCAGCTGTTAAGTACCTGTTGTTTGAATTGTTATTTATTTAGTGAAAGACTTACCATTTACGAATATGAATATCGTTTAAAAATTGAAGAATGCGTAAAAATATTTAAAAATTACTACAAAATTGGTGATTTAAACTAACGGACTTTCAATCGAACAACATTTTCTTCAGCGATGAAGCTCACTTCTCACTCGATGGTTATGTCAACAAGCTAAATTGTCGCATATGGGGCTCGGAGAGCCCCGAAATGATTGTGGGAAAGCTGTTGTATCCGGAAAAAGTGGCTGTTTGTTGTGCATTAGGGTCTGAAGGTGTTATTGGGCCGTATGTTTTTTTTTTAAATTACCTCAAAAGTTCCATTGCTGCGACCAATGCAGAGGCGGACATTTAAATGGCATTATATTTCGTTCATAATGGCAAGTTCCAAGCATTATAATGAAATAGAATTTTCATCGAAATTCACAGCTTTATGTGTATTTTATTTAACATTACTCTTAAAACCGGAAAATGGATTACTCTATACAATAAGAACAAATATTGGACTCCTATTGTCCAGAAGTTTAGGAGTTACAGAGGAAAATATAATTTCGAAAATCGGTCAATTTGTATAGGAGGCACCATAAGATGTTGACTAGTACAGCCCACTGACAATCACCGGGAACGATCTGCTCTAATATTAGACTGTGCCAAGTTCTAAAAACTTTCATAAATTTTTAGGACAGTTGTGGCACCTACCAATTAGCTAGGTAGCCAGATATGGACGGACATCGTTCAATTTACTTCAAAAGTCATGAAGTACATTTAGTCAAAATATAATTGACACTTTCAAAGCTGCTAGCTGATACATTTTTGCAGTATGAAATAAACGTTGATTTATTCGGGTGGAGGTATAAAAAATAAACAAATCCCAACAAAAAAAGTAAGAAGTCATTCCCAAAGATTAACATTTTAAAAGCTTCTTCGAATACAATGTGAGCATATTTTTCCCTTCTTAGGAAACGACATACAATTACAACGATTTAAAACTATTTTGTATATATATTTCTCACTATATTTGCTTTGTAATGGTTATACTGAATTAAATACATAATATAAACAAAAACAATATTTCATAAGATATTATATGATTTCCTGAAATTCTAATACGATCTTGAAGTTCAACAGAGAATGCACTGAAATGGAACCAAAAGCAACAGCACCTCTGCTACGACAAACCGAAATCAAATTCATCGATGGTTAATAAAATTTTCAATACTATCGGAGTTTCTGGGAAATATTAGAGTATAATAAGAATAGCCTATTTAATTTTTAACAAATTCTTCATTCAACTTGTTGCTAAGCCAAATTAGTTTCCAACCTGTGGACCACCTAACCTGAAGATTTCTTTTTGTTAACCACGATTGCTTTTAGTATTCTGCCTTTTTTAACTTATATTAATATTATTTCTCACAGTTTTCTACCAACATATGTCTATCATACTAAGCATTAATCTCTTAAATATAAATTGAAAATGGAACACATTTTCAACACATCTACTAAACAGCATATTATTTTGTTTGCTTCTTAGGACCTCTTTTAAGTGATTTATGTACGAGGGGGTCGCAAAACTAGCCGACGTATAAATGGTGCTAGTAGTTTCAAAATAATTATTTTGCTGAAAAGTTATAAAATATAAGTTTTAAGTTCCAAGGCGCTGGTATTTTTATTTATTTTAATTTTTGTTTATTTAACATGAAAAAATTGATCGCCATCATGCAAGTCAATATTTCCATTTCCCAACCAATATTAAAGCGGAGCTAGACTCTACTCTGGGGGAGTCTGCTTCTTCATTTACGGCTGGAAAATACTGGGTGGCAGAGTTTAAACGAGACCGCACGAGCTGCCAAGACGACCACCGTAGTAGTCGAGCAATTGAATTTGAATGGAATCCACAAAATGGTATTGGATGATCGTCGGCTGGAGATGCGTGAGCTAGCTGAAATGACAGGCATTTCAATAAGTGCTGTACATCGCATATTGACCGAAGATTTGAAGGTGAGAAGGCTGTATACAAGATGGGTGCCGCGCTTGATATCAGTAAAGCAAAAACAGCGTCGTGAAGATGTTTCCGTAGAGTGTTTTCATTGCAGTAAAGCCGATTTTTTGCGTCGATTTATAACCATGGAGGAGACATGGATCCACCACTTCACATCTGAGACAAAGGAACAGTCAAGGCAGTGGACTGGAATAGGAGAATCGTGTCCAAAGAAGGCGAAAACGGTTCCATCTACGGGGAAGGTCATGTCGTCGGTTGTTTGGGATGCGCATGGGATTGTTTTTATCGGTTACCTTCAGAAAAGAAAAACCATCAACGGTGAATATTACGATAATTTATTGCAGCGTTTAGGTGATAATATTATAGCAACAAGGCTAAATTTGGGGAAAAACGAAAATGTTGTTTCGTCAAGACAATGCTCCAGTTCACACATCTGCTATTGCGATGGACAAAATTAATAAATTAAAGTTCTCGAATCTCGATGCTTCGATCCTCCCTCGTACTATTTGCTATTTCCAAACTTGAAAAAATGTCTCGGTGGTTAAAAATTTGGCAACAGTGAAGAGGTGGAGTCTGCTGGCTATTTTAAGGAGTTTGACAATTTTTACTATAATCAGGGTGTACAAATTGTATCGAGCTAGAAGGTGGAGATTTTGTTGAAAAATAAAGAAAAAATTTCCCGACTTTTTTGTGTATTTTTGTTAGGTCGGCTAGTTTTGGGACCGCCCTCATATTGTTAATATTTTATACAATATATTTTGTGTGTTGCAAAATAAGTTAAATCTCCTTACAAATATCCTTCCAGCTGTTGAAAACAAAAGTTTCATATACAAATCTTTTCCAAATACTTAAATAAATTGTAGTATTATCTCAGCAAAGCTCAGCAAATTTATAGTTTCTTTGTTTGTACTTATTTGATGATGCTGAAAAAATAAAAACGAATTGTATCGTCCTTAACGTTTAAATACATTCAACATCCCTCTGTCCCACTCACTACCGCACTGTTAATTATACCAAGACCAAGCTAGTGTCGGAGTAGACATTGGTATGAACGTAGGTATCAGATACCTACAGGCGGTTTACATTATGTTACCTCAGATACCATTTTAGGATGTCTATACTGCTGACTGTTAACAATGGAAAGCAATTAAGCTGATAGCCGGAATAATTGTGTATGTGAGCATGTGTGTGGTGTAACTATATGGCTATGTGTATGTAAAAGGTAAAATAAAGTAAGCAGAGAATGAAGTTTTGCAGACTTATTCATTTCCTGGATAAACGAAAATGCCGGAAATTTGCGACTGACCGCAAATACGCAAACGGAAGTTTTTTGCAGTGGTTAGTATTATAATTTATTAAATAGCACTTTGTACATAATTAGTACGTAAGCACATGAAACCAAAATAAGAAAAAAGAGACAGAGAAAAATCATTGCTAAGAGCTGTTAGAGCTATTCATATTCGGTGTATAATTAGCTATGATATTCGGGGTTCATTTTTATAGAAACTTAGTTTACGGTACCGATGTAATATGGGGCTAGTATCAAAATTGATGTTGCCCATCATAATAAAATAATTTAAACCCGAATATGCATTTCCTTTAATAAACAAATAAATATTGTTATCAAATAGCCGATCTAAGACAAGATTTCTTATAGTTATATTCGGGCGAAAACAGTTCTTCTAAAATAAAAAAAACTTCATCTTCAACTCAATAATTTTTGGATTCTCAACACCGACTCCGTTTCCAATTTTATGTCTTGCTTCAAATCTGACACCAACATTGACTAAAATGCAGATGTATTCTTGTCAGAAACGTCTAATTATGCAATGACTGTTCGAAAGCATGCAATTGATGCTAAACTATTTTACTATTTGGTTTATTCAAACTTGTGTCGTTTTGCTTCATATAAAATCAATTGTTTACGCTAAAGTATGGATTGAACAAGTTCATACTTTGGCTCCTTTCATTAAATTTTATAAAATGTAAATTTATTTGAAACTAGCTGACCCGGCAAACGTTATTTTGCCTTCAAAATGTTAATGTGATAAAAAAAAATTAATTGCAAAAATTTCATCTCCAACGCCATCTATCACTTCAAATAAAACCTTTCAAACCTTCAGGAAAACTCTACCAATAATTTAAGACCAAAGTGAGCCAAATCGGTCCAACCGTTCTCGAGTTTTAGCGAGACTAACGCACAGCAATTGATTTTTATATATATAGATTTAAATTGTTCTGTTTTCTTGTTACCATTTATGTATATAATAAAAACAAAAAAACAGCCTTGTTAGTGCTAGCAAAAAGTTCAAAAATATGTTATAAATAAAGAGCGAAATTGTACATACAAAACACATGTAATACGACATTTTTTTTTTTTTTAATTTTATGAAGACTTTAAAAATTGCACCAACTCCAACTCTGTCAAAATTTCCGACCCCAAAATTTTGATTATATTTATGTGTCAAAAAAAAAAAAAACAAAAAAAAAAGAATAAATTCCCTTGCATCGCATGAATAAGATATGAGACATTCTATTTTTAGACTCACTCAACGGGGGGGATCAACAGTTTAACGGCAATTCCGAATATTATGGTTTGAGAAGCATTTACATGACTTGTCTTGTAACTTGGCTGCCCGAAATGTTCGTCAAATACATCAAGTTAACAGTCCCTCAAATAATAATAATTGGTTATACGTCGGGTTGAACCTGCGATCATGCTAACGGTAGTCGGTAGTTATATCTATGAATATAAACTTAATTTTTGTTTTATATTATAACATATTATAAACATATTTATATATGTGTCTAAACTTCAATATTTTAGCCCTCATTTTTAGATTATATATATATATATATATATTTGAATTTACCATTGAACTTATATAAAAATTAACATTTTTTGATTAAAATTAAATGTACTTTTGTAAACATATTATTGTGAATGAACTAAAATTTTTGCCCCTGAAGTGAAGTGTTGTTAGTGGATCGGCATCACTAATATTACGGTAATCAACCGCCTACAAATCGCTACATGTGATTTATGTTCTTAACAATTAGTGTTACGCCCACTGTTTTCCTATCATCGAGAATGTTAATATTACTATAATCTATTGAGAGTGCAGCATTTCTCATTAAAAGCTTAAGGTAAGAGTTGCCTTTGACTTCTTGTTACTACTCCAATGAACCGGATCCTGTGCCCTATATTGCGCGATGTCACAGACTATACATCACTGTAATTCAATTCAAATAGATTTGCTTTAAATCAACTGCAACACAAGTAGCAAATTTATATACTCTGTAATATCATCATTCAATTTCAGTACTTTAACAATAGACTTGTTTGTAGCCTTAAGATTTATTGTCAATCATGTTTAACAGGTAGTGGTGCTGGTGGTTAATTTAATTATCAACGAATTAAACTCTTTGGAACATAATGAGTTGCTAAATACATTATATATACATTGAACTGATGAAGTATGCCACAGATGGAATTAATTATTACGCCGTAGTGTTTCTGTTCTTTTCATCGGCAGTGAGACTCAATAAAATATTGATTAATGTGTATGCTATACACGGCACTGTGACATCAATTTTAATCAATTTCTGTAATTAATTTACAAAAGATGTTGATAGTTATAATAACAATCTCTACGTACAATCTATAGTTTTATACAGATATAATATACGATGGATTTTATAGCGAACAATTTGAAATAGTTCCAAATTTTTGCTTTGCTAAAATAGCTAATGACGTTTGTAATTTCTATTGGATTTAAATGTGATTAGATTCGGAGTTACTTTGAAAAAGTCAGAGTGACTGTTGGCATATTTTCGAGTTGCATTCTGCTATTACTGTTATCTGAAACGTATTATGTCTCTCTCCCTCTCTTTGGGATGCCCAACGTGTATCCAGGTTTCTTTTTTAAATTGGTATCTCTGCGCTGTCGAACTATTTTGATAAAGTTGAAGAAAATTCTGGCGATCTTTTTTATTCAACTGTTCTCAAAAAATAAATTAAATTTTTATATCCAGAAATCAACTATTTTGTCATTCCGGTTGTAACAACTAGAAATACTTCTCTGAAACTTCATTAAATACATGTATATTCCAGATCATCGCAAAAATTTAAATATGTCCGTCTATCAGTTTGTATATCTGTTGTAGGCATCATAGAAGCCACACCGCCTGATCTGAGATAGGGAAATTTGCCAGAAGTGTTCCCATAGAAATGGGTAAAATTTAACAAAACGTAAAAAGAAGTGTCCATAGAAATAGGAAAATTGGAATTTTTAAAATTTTCTTCAATAGTTTTACCATATTTCAATTAACAAAAAGCAATATACGGCAGTATTGTATAGGAGCTGAAGAGAGCTCCTTCAAACTAAAGATCCTGTCAAAAAAACATCGGGAATTTCTTTATAAAACACAAGATATTTATAATTTATTCAAGTTTATTGTCAACGAATAGTTCAATCATCGAAACATTTTTTGAACACATTTCCGGGGAAGACTTCAATTCTACCCTACGAATGCTTTTCCAGTCTATAGAAGAAAATAAATTCTATCGACTGGGAAACGGGTGCCTCGAAGCGGTGGTTTGAGTTTTGAAAGAAGGAAAAAGTCAGCCGGAGATATGTCGGGTGAATACGATGGCTTTTCGATGATATCAGTCGAATTTTTGGTTCAAACGTGGATTTACTGTCTAATTTTCCAGATGCATTACACTTCGACAATTAAAGAAAACAATTAACATTACTTTTGATCGACTATGATGTGATTTTTTTGGTTTCGACTCATTTGAAACGCGTAAATCCAAAGTTTGTTGATCGTTCTGAATGCTAAACCCGCAAACCCGTGCCATACCGTCATTTATAATGCGTTTTATTAGTGTGGGATCGAAATTGACTAGTTATATCACATCTTAAGCGATCATTACGCGATTCAGTATTTGAAAAAAATGTAGGTCTTTCGGAAGTATCCGAACGGCAATGCGTTTCATGGCCAACCAATCATATAAAATGGTACAAACTGATTCGTGAGACATAGCGGTTATCTCTCGCAAACTTAAATAACTATTTTCCGTCCTCAATTTTCATCAGTTTATCGATATTTAATTGAGCAGTAGACGTCGATGGTTCACAATTGCGAGGAAATTCCTTCACTATATCTCGACTGATATCCAATGCATGGTACCACTCATATACACGTATTTGCGATAAAGTCGATTCACCAAAAGCATTTAGCATTTCGCACACGGAATTTCATTTGTAATACGAAATTTGGTAGTTGTATCGGTTGCTCGATACTTTTTATCCATCGTAAAATCGCAAAACACACTTGGCATGAGCTGACAAAATTCTGCGCTGGCAATAACTCAACACATCATCCATGGTGTCGCATGTTTCTAGTAGGTTAAAAATTGCTCATACAAAGACTAAATCTAACTTTAGAAAAAGTATCCCTTTTTTCATTCTTTTTTATTACAAAAAGAGGAGACGGTTTTGACATGTCTACTTATCTGAGTCAGTGCACTTTACAACCGTGACCGCAATTTATTGTGGTGAGCACAATAAAAATATTTGTCCAACCACTGAATTCATTTGGCTCTATTTAGCATCTAACATTTTTCCAAAATATCATATTGACGAAATTTAGCACCTTTCTTTTTCTTTGAATAATTAAGTTTTATATTGTAAGTTTTAGCTATATAATATGTCAGAAGATAACTCGAATAAATTGTTATGATATAAATCACATATATTTTAGTTCGATCGTAAATAGTTTTCATCATATTCTAAAAATTATAGACATAAATCATTGCACTATAAAATTGTGCCGGCTAACAAACAAAAACATATAAAAATAAACACATATTAACATAAATTAACATCATAATATTCTTCATTTGTTGCTTTAAAAGCCACCACCGAAACCACCACCATAACTAGCGGAGTGACTTGAAGCATAGCTGCTGGAGAAACCACCGCCGCCTCCGAAACCAGTGCCTCCGAAACCGCCTCCTCCGAAACCACCGCCACCGAAACCACCGCCACCGAAACCACCACCACCATAACCGAAGCCACCTTTAAATCCATGATAGTGGTGCTTATAGGGTATGCCAACCGGTACAGCAACTGGTACGGGAACGGGTACTGGTTTATGAATGGGTACTGGTACTGATACCGGAACAGGAACTGGCTGATGCACGGGGACAGGTACAGGAACTGGCTGTTGTACGGGAACTCCTACAGGATACGGTACTCCAACAGGCACAGCAAATCCTCCGCCAAAACCACCACCATGACCAAATCCGAATTTTTTTGTTGCGGAAATTTCAGTGGCGCACAATAAAAGTGCCAATAAAGGCAAAGACGATTTCAGCAGCCTCTAAAATTGCCGTCTCTTCAGATGATTGATTCGTTAAATGCTTCACAATTATTAGACTTACCATATTAAACGTTATGTTGAATAAACTATACTGATTAAGTTTAGAATATAACATCACTTTATATAGATAAAAGAGTTCGTAGACTTGTTCAGCGTGTGTTATTGAAATAAAACAATGACTTTGGAAACAGTGTGGTGTAAAACTGCGCAGAATTTGTAAACATTATATTAACCGACCGTGGTGCGATGGTTATTACACACGACATGACAATCCCGCATATAGCCGCCTTTAGTATTTGAGCGGCGGTCATCTCTACGTGTTTGTCGAACACTTCGAGCAATCCAGTAACCAATAAGTCTGCCCCTCAAATTGTGACGTTCGTAGTGTGAAGCTCTCTCATATCTCATTAATGGTATGCAAGTGAATTTTTGTTTTTTATATTAAGGTCATGGTTTGTATTTTATCAGGTCTATTTGTACGTACGTGGGCAAGTTAAATGAAATTTAAGAATTGACAACTGCATCAACTCTGTCATTCATTCATAGAAATGCTGTTACTAATCAATGCTGTTTAAACTCATATAACTCTTAACAGCCAGTGGCCACTACTTCTTGCGTAAAGTTTTACACATTAGACAAAAATTAAACCAGCAATTGAAGACCTCTGCAATTTATTTAGCCAACTTCTACGATTCTGTCTTCAACTGTTCAAGCAGCGATGAACTGCTTGACTAGGAGTTTCCATTGAAAATGCGATTTCAAATTTCTAAAGTGCGAATCGAACGCAAGGGGAATATGCTCCATAAGTTATTCTTTCAAATTCTGGTGCATTCCTATTCCTATCCGAATTCGAAAGTTCGAATTTTTATGATGTTCCATGTTCTAAGTTCTAATTTCACGATTTCAGCTTTTGCAATTTGGTTTCAGGCGGTTGTGCCATTCATGTCCCTTTCATCGTTGTTTATATTCTAATCGCAGGAATTTCCAAATATGTTTTATCATTGCACGTCTACGAAGCAATGGGAGTAAACTGACGATTTTGGCTTCAGCTATTTTTTATGAAATAACGGGAAATATCTCTTTATCGCACCTAAGTTATAATAATAATGTTTACATGGATGTTGGTGATTTGAGCATTAGCCTATTTTCTGGAGCGATGACGCCATTTTCGTCCTCATTATTTCGTATTTTACTCAATAAAGGCAGATTTTTTTGCAAATCTCTTCTCACATATAGTATACAGATGTAACTAAAATTTTTGTTTTAGCCGTTTATTATGAACGACGCCACTATTTTTGTCCCTTTTTTACCCTTATTTGTACCTAAAGGTAAAAATTTCATTGCAGCGATTCTATACGCTGAATATGCATCACAGCCTTGATATATTTAGTTTAAGCCTTTTGTTTTAGGTTAGGTACCACTTTTCTATCTTTTTGGTCTCCCTTTGCTAACGGTTTTTCACAAATTAAGACTTAAAAAAAGCATTTCCGGTCGCATATCTGTGCTGTAAATGGAATGGACGCTCCCTATTTTGTGAATCTATCTTTAATGATCTTTATTGTGGATAATAGTACTGTTTTCGTGTTCTCGGACCTATTTTATGTCCAGAAAGTACAAATGTATATAAGAACTGATTCTAAAGTGTCAAATAAAGGCTGAAAATGTATATATAAAAAGTCTAATTTTCCTCCAAAGTAGAATTTGTTTTTGGGTAAACGACCGCGGCACGATGGTTAGAACACATGACTAACATGCACATGATCGTGGGTTCGAACCCCGATACCATCATCCCACCTATCACAATTTGAAGGGCGGCCTGTTCGATGCATTTGATGGAATGACTCTTCCCATGAGCTACTATTCTTATTGTTCTTACTCTATTCCTATTGCTTAACTAATGAGTAAATGACACAATTGATACTGAAAAAATACTGAAAATGTCTTCTATTCCAAAGCTTGGTTCAGTCCTTGTATAAAGATTTTTTTCTGGATCTTTTTCCTGCATCATCTGCTGTTCATAGTGAAATAGTCATTGTAGCTATTCTCGTTAGATGCGAGGCCGTGTCAGGAATACCTTCCCATCACACATTATATGTATGTTGACTTGACCTGCTTTTCTAATGAACTGAATATTATTTAATTATTACCTCAATTTGCCTTCAATTAGGGTCGTTTCTTAAAAAATTGTGTGAGTTGTAATGATCATTTCCAGAATTGTTGAGAGAATTCTAAAAAAATTGTCATTTTTCTAGAGATGAGCTTATTTCTTATATAGGCAGGTTTTCTAAATTGCCCAATTTTGGACTTGATTTAGCTATGAAATATCATATGCCAAATTTCGACATTCAAGCTCAAGCTGTGCAATCTCGATCGTGCTTTCTCAGATGAGTTGTAAACAGTTTAGTATATCTCCCATTCTATAATGGAAACACCGAAGCTGAGTTCATCCTTTTTTAAGCCGTTTATACATAAATAAGTAGTTGTTTTGTTAAAGATTACATAGCGGTGAAAAACTTAAATTTAAACTGTTCGTAACATTTTATGTCTTAACTATAGATGTGTTTGAAAAACAAGTAGTGGCTTCGTGATTCTTGATCCCGATAACATGGACATTTACTACTAGCTGAATCAACTCACATTTTTGTGTCCAGAGTTTAAACTGGGTATATATAGCTGTACAGAAATAGCACATCTATGAATTTTCCTTTCGGATATCTCGTACCCCAAAGGTGGCTCGACATATAAAATTCCCCTTGTCGTGTTTCCCAGTTTCAACTTTTCCTCCTTCGCCACCGTACAACGACTAATTACATCATAATTTCAAGAAAAGATGAAATTTCAAACTAAGGGAGGGCTACTTGGATTCCCACAGTATAGAACTTAAAATATTTAAGTTTGCGGAACCCTGGTGGTGCTAACGAGTTTGCAAATACAGGATATTTGATTAATGTTGCTGCAAAGGCGTTACTTAAAAGTATTGAACTATTCTTTTTTGGAACTTCGGCGAAAAAGAATCCCTTTCGGATCAGTGTGGTTCCACCAATATGATGGAGATTGTCATATAGCAAGGTCTGTTATGGCAGAAATGCAGGAAATTCTCACAATAAGCTGATTTCACGAAACACCATATTCCGTTGACAACTATGGTGTCCTGATCTTACTGCACTTTTTTCTTGTTGAAAGTTTACTCCAGGAAGTTGGCTTAACAGAAAAAACAAATTTGGAAGATTTAATGCACTCGAATGATAGTTAAGGCAATTGGCGATGTAACTCTTCTGGCATGAATGAATTATGGCGTCAAATTCTATAATTTTTGAAAAGACTTCGTAAAAATTTATTATTATTATTTTGTAAATGAATAAAAGAAATAATAATTTATTATTTATGTAGCAGCAATCATCAGTTAAACTGTATTTTTAAACACCTTACAGGTGATACAAAATATCCGATTACTACAATTTTTTTGAAACCATCTTCGATGGTAACTACTGTACTGCTTATTCCATATATTTTTTTTAATTCATAATTTGGTCTTTTAAAATTTTTTAAATTTTTTTAATTCATAATTTGGTCTTTTTAAGTTTTCACTTATTTTAATAGAAATCAACAATTCAATTAATTCGTTTTAAAGAGTTTACCTCCACTTTTAGACACCACAACGATCAAGTGTCTTAAAAAATATGTCCCTGGCTTTAAACTGTGTTTACATACTACATACCAACTGCGTAAAAGCCAATGTTATGTCCACAACTGTATTCCATTAATCTGCTCTGGGTCTTTCCCTAAACTCTCAAGATGTTATGATTGTTCTTTTGTCAACAACTATGGTAAATCCCCAGCCATATTAAAATGAACGCACAATATTAAACTACCATTTATTATCAAAATATAACAAAACAAGTTGTAGTGGCTGCACCACACTCCACTGATGTCTATTTGAAATGTTTCGACAATCTGAGCATCATCTGTGTGACGTTGACCATGCGTATCGTGTAATATTGGCGATGGTAATAAATTTCAAGCTGTCACACAAAATAAAAACTAGTTTTTGACTAATATTTGATGAAATCTGAATCAGATTACCAAAATAAGCTAAATTAGAAATAAAAACTATCAAAAACGTTGTTGAAAAAGCGAAAAATAAAAAATATTCGTGGGAAAATCATTTAGAGTTCATTTTAGAGTTGAGGGTCAGTGGAGCAGCTGGAGACAGTAAAAGATTTAGAATTTTGCAACTTTTTGCATTTGCTTAAACATAAACAAATATTTATGGATTTCCGCAAATATTTTAATAGCCCAGAACTAATTTGTAGTTTAGGGCGTGGGCGTTGATTAGAGTACCAAGTTTTTAGTATATAAACTAAAATGTTAGAGACGGAAAAGCATCAGTTTCCAAAATCACTCAAAGTAAAAAGACTACACACGTGTTCCTAGCAAAGGCTTTCACAAAATCAGAAATTTACTGAAATGTTTTCGTCAACGGTAAGATAAGTCGTTGTACTGAATTTGTGGGATTTCAATAAATTTGAGAATTTTGTTTCATCTCTTCAATAGCTTAAAGCTTTCGTTATCGCCATCTGTTTGGCCTTAACATCGGCTCAATATCAATACCCTGGACAAGGAGTAACTGGCCAAAATCGTCCCGGACAATTTTCCGTTTCACGTCCCGGACAATTTTCCGTTTCACGTCCCGAACAATTTTCCGTTTCACGTCCTGGATCTTATTCCAATCAGGCCGTTTCTAATACAAACAATCGTATTTTGGGCTTATTAGGAGGTGGCGGCGGAGGAGGTCTTTTTGGCGGCTTATTGGGTAATATACTTGGAGGTGGCAACAGGAATCCAGTTGCAGCTCCAGCTGCAGTTCCAGCTGCAGTTCCAGTTCCAGCTCCAGTTCCAGCTGCAGTTCCAGTTCCAGCTCCAGTTCCAGTTGCGTATCCCTCATACCCTGTCGGCTTCGGTGGCAGTCCCGGTTATGGTGGCTATCATGGTTATGGAGGTTATCCAGGCTATGGTGGCATTGGTGGTTACTATGGCTAAATAACCAGAAGCAATTACAATTAAAGTTGCCGTATAATAGATATTTAATCAATTTGCCGACAACAAAATATTGCTTCAACGTAATATTTCGCTGTTGCAGTTGCTACGTTATAAGAAAGTTCACTTTCACTTTCTTCATAAGTATTATGTTGTTTTTTGATTGTAGTTTTTAAGTCATTTTGTTGTTGAAAAAAAAAATATATGCAGCTTTTTTATAGGGAATTTTGAAATTATTTTGGAACAGTGGCAAGATCTAAACTTTGTTTTTGTTGTCAATAATATTATACCAATTTACTGTCAATCCAGTTCCAATATTTTATTCTAATATAATCATTAATGAAATAAGTTGCGAGGCGTTTAATTCTTATTAGAACTGTACCTCGCAGACAGATACATTTAAGAACTGGAATTGTGCATAACAGTTTACAATTTTAGGTACTTATCCTGAAAAAAATATATCTACAAAAATAATGATGCCAAACATGCAATTCTTTGGCTTTTTACAGGGTTATAAACCAGACTCGAAAGGAAGCGGAATCGTACTAATGTTTTTGTCTGTGAACTGAAATAAAGACCCAACCATCGTCTTCAAAATGATTAAGGAGAGAACCACAAATAAGTAGTTTATTATTATTTCATTAAAAATTGTGAATGATATTAAAAGACCGGTGGTGAATGTATCGATCACTTTTGGACTTTATACGTAAAATCATTAACGGAACCAAAAAGAAACGGAATAATCCAAATGTTGGTGTCCAGTATTTGTATAATGTTATGACTTTTTCCTTCTAAAATTCTGGTTCCAATTCTGAACACTTCTCATGCAATAAAGCAAAAATCGGTCATGTTGTGTGGCCCGTGGCCTTATTGAAACCTCATCTATTTCATAATCTTCAATCGCAGCAAAAAAAAAAAAATCGGTTATCTTATAGCCATAACTCTCTGGATTAACGATAGCGGTTCCTTCAGCGTCATTTTCTTCCAGACCATAATGCGCACCAAATTGTCACTTTTTCCAGATGCTATGGCTTTTCCATAATCATATCTGGGTTTTCCGAGCCGCATATGTAACAATTTTGCTTCTTGACGTAACCACCGAATGAAAAATGAGCTTCATCGCTAAGAAAAATTTCGCTCCACTTTTGAAGTATCACTTTTGCCGTAAGTTTTAACTATTTTTACTCGTTCATCAGTTAATAAACGGTCCATGTTCGTAAATGGAAAACCTTGCACTAAATAAATGACACTTCAGATGACAGGTATTTAAAAGCTGACAGCCTTGCCAGACAGGCGTCCTGAAATCACTAAACAGATGATCCTATGTATAAAATTGACATTTATCTATCGTATCATTGAAGTTTAAATAAAGAAGAAGTATTTTTAAAATTTTCATTTTTGGTAAAGAAATTCGACTACGGGTATGTATTTTATTCTTGCAGTCGGTTGCACTAAATTTAGTCTAAATTTCCACACATCAATCTGATAAACCTATGTCCGAAAATGGAATGCATTACCATGCCACTTCTGTTTCTTCCCAAGCAAATTGATCGATTCGTTTAAAACACGACAGAGGTCGCACCGCTTGCAGTAGGAGGCTGAAGATTGGCAGCTGCTATTTCGATTTATGAACTAAATTGTCCAACTTCTTATCAGAAACACGATAAATTATAAAAAAGATGTTGACTCGTTTTGCCTTTCCATGGGAGGCATAGAGAATAAAATTTATTGTTAAATTTCGAAAAGTTTTCTTTTTATCCATCTATATTTTAAAAAAGCTAACAACATTAATGTCTAATTTTGCTAGCAAAAGCTCAAAAATTTTAATATAAATTAAGCGTTAATATTCTTAAATGCAACTGTTTTAACTTACCTATTCGGCACAACTTTAACGCGATCATCCACCAGCTCCCACGATGTAATCTTGATTGGCCACGCAATTTGCCCGAAACTTTCTTTGACTAGCGCCTCCCATGCAGAAAATGAAGTTGGCGTTGTGGTCGAATTATTTGTACTCGAACTGTTTGAAGAGCTGTCGACAGTTTGTAAACGTTCCGAGCGTTGTAAGCGACCCTTTTTGCGATGTAAGGGGGCGGTAAATGTTTGCACCAGTGGCTGCAGCGGTGGCGTATGCGGACTTGTGGCTGTCGAGGGCGAGGGTGTTCGCACCAAACAGCGAGAGGTGCCAGAAGTAATTGAGGTGGACGATGATACAGGTGACGATGCGGCGGCATTATCGTCCAACAACAGTTTTTCATCATTTTCCATTTTGTGATGATGTGCTTCTGGTGCGAGTATTTGTGTTTGCAGTGGCAAATGTTGCCGTTGTTGTGTTCTAACTCGCGGCAATGGGAGGATGTTGCAATTTTGATATTGGAATACCTTTTCACTTGCTTGTATGGTTGCGTCGCTTAACAACTGTGGTTCGTTTAAATTTTAATATTACTCACAATATTGGATTTTATGTGCTGTTAAACGTTGCCATTGAACAGAACGGAAGTTTTTAAATTGCTTAATTAAAGTTTTCTTTAAAAGGGATGCGCGGTATTGCAAGGCTTCTTTTGTGCAGTGGCTTCCTGTTGCTTCTTATCGTCTTTTGCAATTAAGAAGCTAATTTTTTTAAGTCAGACTAATGTTGTCTTCACTCTTCTCTTCTTAATACTTTGCTTTAAATAACTTTAGACAATTTTCCACCGTCATTTCCTTACATCAAAGTTACTGCAGCTGCTCTTATACAATAAGTTTTTGTTTCAATTCAGTGGAAAATTGCTCATGATTCCCCTTGTAGTTTGGTGATACCAAAAAGTTTTCCAATGCTGAAAGACATAGTAGTTCCATTTAATTAAAATATAGTTTAGATGTCTTACATATTATGTAGCAGATTCACTAATGAGAAAGGTGTTTGGATGTTAAAAGTAATAAAAGAGATTGTGAAATTATGTCATTTTTATTATGTGTGCTTGTTTAGAATTTGCGGTGTCTCTGAGTAATTAAAAAGGTGAAAAGTGTTTAGGGCATTATTCGTCCATTTGTTATTTGCAACGACTTTTTTCAATACAGACGTGCAGTAGATTAACTGGAACTGTTGCATTGGTAACTACGGAAAACGGCGTGTTTGGAGAAACCGCCAGCTTAAATCGTTTATGTGTTTTTTTCAATCAAAAAATAGCAAAAATAAAGCAATTAATAATAAAAATATGCTTTTCCTAAAGTTTCAAAACCAATCTCGTTCTCTGAAACAGTTAAGGCATTGGTTCTTCATACAGAATAACATCCTTTAATTTCAAGCCATGTAACAGTTTTGATTTATAGCTTTTTGAAAATTTGCCATAAGCTAAAATTTTTCGAAAAATAAAATATCGAGCAATTCAAACCTTTATTATTTTCTTCAATTAAAAAAAGCAAAAAAAAAACAATTAATCACAAAAATATGTTTATCCTAAGTTTCAAAATCAATCTCATTCTCTGAAACAGTTAAGGCATTGGTTCTTCACATGGACTTAAACAGAATAACATCCTTTAATTTCAAGCAATGTAAGAGTTTTGATTTATAGCTTTTTTGATATACTTTTTGAGAATTTGCCATAAGCTAAAATTTTTCGAAAAATAAAATATCGAACAATTCAAATCTTTATTATTTTCTTCAATTTAAAGATCTCAAACAGTTTATAATCTAAGTAGAATTGAGCTGAAATGCTGTGGTCTTCCGTAATTCTTCTCCAATTCAACATGCGAAATTATGACACCGTTTCCTTCGAACGGAGTTTTGATTGCGTTCTTCCGCATTGCGGCCTAAGAGTTTTCATAACGCAACGCTTTGGCTCATAGCCACAAAATGACCTGCATTTAGATGCGCTTGACCACGTCGGTGTCGTTATGTAGGTCATACAGTTCATACTTCATGTGACGTCTATACTCTCCGTTCAAGATGGATCTATATATTTTTGGAGTATTTTTCTCTCGACGACTCCTAAAAGAGATCAAATCACTTGTGTCATAACCCTGGATTCTGGGCCATACAATAAGGCATTTAACATTTGGTTCTTTTTTCATCGAAATAGGGCTTAGTTATTAATGTGGTTGCCAAGACTATAAAAACTTTTGTTTGCGAGCAGTTAGTTTTATTCGCGGCGGATAACGATAAAAACGTGTAGGCTTTTTGTTCGCAGAAGCAAATAATTTTGTTTTGTCTTCGATCATCTCTCGACATATTTTTGCTGACTGATTCTCGATGCCTGAGAAGATTGCTGTTACATCTGGCAGTTTTCTATCAATGACATCTATATAATCATCATACGCAAATAAGAGACGACATTCGTTAAAAATGATACCATTTGTGTTAACTGCAGCTTTCGATGATAGGTTGTCGCACTTCCTAATTCTTATTTGGTGTAAAATAGCTCTCATCCTTTTCAATGAAAAATTCATGTAATTCAGAATCATTACATAAAATCGTATAATACCAAGCTGTCAAAGGCAGCTTTATAATCGATGAAAAATGGTATGTGCTGGTCTGCTTTCGAATGCCTGGTTTGTTGTGGATTCCCCAGTTCTAAAGCCGCATTGATAAAGTCCAATCGGGCCAAATAGAGTAGGCTTTATTTATTGACATTCACGATGGATTAAACGCTGATATCGCGACAGTTGAAATACGTACCAAGGTTGCCTTTTTTGAACATAGGGGCACAGCATATGTAAATTCCAATAACCAGACGTTTATTTAGGAGCAGATGCATGCTAATTATATGCACTGCCGGCGGGCTATCAATGCTCTCAGCTCTGCTAATCTTAAGCCTTGATATTGCAATTCTAATCTCGTTTTGCCTCAGTACTAAGCTATCGTCGGTAGTTGACGTGATGTATTCATTTGAAATGTTTTCTCCATAAATGCAGCGTACTGTGCGTATCTATAAATAGATTTTCAAACCCGTCCTTACAGGAGTGTAGCCCTGTTTTGTAACTTTTGCTTTTGACTCTGTGGTTGAATTTTGCAGACTTCTGTTCTATCCCTGTGTTTTTCTATATCCCTACTGCCTAGCTCTTTCCACAACCGTCTTTTTCGCCCATGAAGTGGCTATGTCTACCATCTCTTCTCTTTATAGCTTTCTCCAATGATACTCTTTACAAGTTGCTGCAGTGTTTTCTTATATCCTTTTCTTCAGATATTCTTCATGAACCACCAGTTGTCTGAGGGCGGTATTTTATGCCCATAGAATGCGCTGTCGAAACTTAGCATCAGGATCATCAGAATTATGGTCGTTTTGTTGTAGTAGTTGCGAGAATAGATGAAGAGATGAAATAGGCTGGGGTAATTCAAAAGTATATGTACAGCTTAACGTTTCGTACCTTTCTTTATGTCTGGTTACGGATGTTTTATTCTCTACTCAATCTCGCTCTTAATTTAGCAGAAACCAGGCGGTTTTCTAGACCTATTTTAGCACCATGATATAGTATTTTTGCATGCATCTTAGGATTTATTTATATTTGGATTCATATCAAATATGCATCGTTTTGTTCGATATCTTGTTGCCATTTTGAAGGTAATTCCATTATTCTTCTATCATAGCAACCATTCTCTGTATTGGCAAAAAATTAGGAACAGTAAATTTTTACAAGCTTCTGTTGAGGCTATTTTTCACTATCAAAATTATTCGCCATACACAGGAACAGTTACTGATCACTTCATATCAGGTCTAAACTATAAGGTGGATACATAAGTTCCTCCCCAACAGACTCCCATAGTTTCTAACAAGCCATTGTCAATATGTATGACCTGGCGTTGCTCTGATGGAACACAATTCTTCTCTTATTGGCTAAAGACGGCCGCTACTGTGCGATTGCACCCTTCAGACGCCTCATTTGCTGATAGAACAAGCCCAAATTAAGAGTTTGGTCGTAAGGTAGCAGCTCGTAGCAGATGATTCTTTGGCAATCCCACAAACACTCTTTCCTTACCGTCGATACAATATTGGCCACTGTTTGCGCCGACTCTCCGCGATTCGATCATGACCGTTTTCGCTATAAGTTGTCGTTTCATTAGAAGTAACGTCATAAATGGTACGTTGCTATTTTGTTGCGTTCAAAAGCAGTAGAAAGTAGGTTCATGAGATTTTCTAGCATTAACAGTTTTGTTTTGTATTTAGCCTTATTTAAGTAGTTCCAAACGGTTCTTTCTGAAATGTTTAGCTCCTGCGTTATCGAAACTGTGGTGACCGATCGTGGCACATGCGGGTTCAACCCCGCATACCGTCATCTATCATTATTTGAGCGGCGGTTACCTTGATGTGTCTAACGAATTCTTCGAGTGGTCGAATAATCGACAAGTCTTGTAAATTCTTCTCATCATCAAAATTACCGAATCGCATGAGCATGAATTTGTTTACAGCACGCCTATCTTGCGTTTCCGCCTTTATTGAAGAAAACCTGTAATATTTTCCTTATGTTGGTGTCCACCTTCGACGGTCAAACAATACTGAGTCAAGCTATCATACAACTATTTGAGTAGTTTTTTTTTTATTTTTATGAAATCTTATCTCTCTAATGCCGTCTATCGTAACCCAACCACACTTATGGAAGGCGAGACACAGATTAATAAAGCCATCTATTGGAAAACTAATGAATGTATTTTTACTATATTGAGGAACATTCCTCAATACCTTCTCTATAAAAAGTGCGAGCATTCTTTACAGCATGATTTCTATAACTTTTGCGGGGGTCGTGAATATTTTGGATTGCATTTTTTCATTTTCTTTCGTACTTTCTTCATAAAATTTTTTTATTACGAGCAGCTTATTATGCCATCTCATCATATCCTAGTGTTGGGGCTGCTAACGACCATTGGGCAACAGTAACAGGTGTTGACTATTTGCTTAAGACGCATCAGCGTCAACCTACTATTTAGGTTACTCAACTTAGTAGGCTTTTCACTTTAGCTATCATCAGAGGATGGTCTTTGGCATTACCAATAAAAACTTGCTCTAAGGTCGGAAATCCTGAGCTGCTTTGGAAATTTTGTAAAAGAGTTCTGATTACTCCTAAATGAATAGCAGTCGGAGAGCTCAAATTGTCGGATATGCTACTGGCGATATAATATACAATATCGCTGATATTTTTAATTTATCTCGATTCACATACTTTTTATTGCCGATTTTTCTAAATTATTGATGATCGAATGATAGGTCCACATATTCGATATGTTTGCCAAGTTTTAGATTTGTGACACATGAAAATATGACACATGAAATTGATGGGTGTAAGAATATTTCACACATACTTTACACATGTAGTAAATTGCGTATGGGCATCACATGACATCATAAACTACGCATGAATTGTGTAATTATGGGCAACGTGGCAACATAGCCGTCTTATACCTTTCTTATTAAATTAATTAATGATGGATGACAAACACTGTCTCTGTCTCTCATTCCGTAATTTCTATCTTTAATTCTATTGTGGTATATCGGGTATGATTTGGCTTTTAGTAAATTTAGTTCTGTGGCAACACAGCTTCGTATACCTTTCTTAAATTATTAAATTATTTAATGATGGATGACAAACACTGCCGAACAATGTTAAGACAAAGCAACTTAACCCCCTGGAGGTTAAATATTAGCTATAGCTATGATTTTCTGCGCAGACGAACAAAAGTGAATGACTCTTCAAGCTGCTTTACCCAGTATAAACTGTACAACAATTCAGTATTCTACGAAAATCGGTATATTCGATTGTAGACCTTTACCTTTGCTCCCCAAATGATTTATTAAACAAAGAAAAAAACCTTAAATTATTTCTCAAGAAATTCTCTGTTTATTTAATGCAAATTTGGCAACAAAGGACCTTAAACACCATTTGCTTTTGCTACACAAGTTTCTAACACTTTTTTGTGTCGAATTTCATTTTCAATTAAAACTTTTCCAATTTGATTGTATTGGGTTTCGCAAAAAAAAAAACCCAGCTCCTAAGTGGCAAATCAAAAGGATATACAATCAAAAGTAGAAACAGAAATGTTAAGTGTTAACAACACAAAGACATTAATAATTAGCTTGCCTGCAGCTTAATTGGAGAAAAAAATATTAATTTTTTTTCTTTTTTGATAGGAAAATAAAAATAACAAAGTTTCTCAATAAATAAGTGCTAACTTATTTGCTTTTTGATTGAAGATTTGAAGACCAAATTGGGATATTTCAAGATTTTTGTTCATTTCATTAGGAAACAACACGAACCTGTATCAAAGAAAATGTAATATTCTGTTGAAGTAATTAAAATTCAAGCCGGACCACCAGTGGGTTTGTTCCATTTAGCATACATGTTCATTGAAGAACAACAATCATAATAATAACTGCAAGCATTTACAGATTACTCTGTTGTTAATTACGACAATTTTTTATATTATATTTATAATAAACGAAATATTAGCACAAGGCAATGAAAATCCAACAAAAATACATAAAATACATATAGATTGCTCATGTGAAGAAATCTTTCTTTTGTAAAAAAAAATATGAATTGCCAAAAGTTTAAAGAAATTTGAAAAGATTAATTCGATTATTAAGGAAATACCAGAAAATGTGTTCGTTGATATATGGGGCGGTCCATATACCACTATCTTTTTATACCTTCACCCGAGTGAATGAAGTTGTACATCATTCAATACGGAAAAATACAACAACTCTAAGCAATCGTTCAAAGAACCAAGTACTTTTTCACCAGAAGCTTTTAATGATCTTTTAAATCGATTGAACAATGTCCGTTTATTTTGATGAACTGCTGGTAGACACGATAACTAACGTAAATCTTTAGGAAATTTCTTTAAACTTTTCTAGATCGTGGGCGGGGTTTCTAAATGGACTTTATTGGGCTATTCCTTCTGGCACCTCCAATGTAAATTGACAAATTTTCCGAAATTCAACTGATACGCTAAAATTTTTGTGCTATAAACCATGATACGGTTTATAGAATTTAAAAAATCAACAGATTAATGACGTCCCATCTGATGTACCCCATACGTATGACTGATTTAATCGTAACGTTCTCATGTTTTACGTTTAGTATAATTAAATTTAGTTAAAATTAGTATGGGCTAAGCGTTTGCCAATGCGGAGATCCGAGAAGGAAAATGAAGCGTATTTTCATACCTCCTTCTTTTACCTCACATACAGATTGGTCGATTTTTCGAAATTCAGTTTTTCTTCTATAATTTCTGATTAGTGAGTGCACTAACATAGCCTAAGTTTGTATCAACTGAGTTTACTTCTAATTCCCTATAAAACTTGATAAAAGTCGACGTAGTAACCACGCCAATTTTGGTACCGCCCATGTAAATAACCGATCTAATCTTAGCTCCTTATCCTTCTAGTAGTAGCACTGAATTCAATCAAATTTATCACAAATCATCACTTTATTCCTGATGAGCTAAGCTTTGAGTATAGAAATTGATGGTTTTGCAACATTCCTTCTGGTATTTTCAATAAAAATTGATCGATTAGCCGAGTTGATCGAATTTTTCGGCGATAATCCCTAATTCATAGACTGCAGTTACTTAACTGTGTGTCAATTGTGTTGCATTCTAATGTTGGGTAAAACTTGAAAGAAAAAAAAAATCGACATAACCACCGTCTTTATGTTATCTGCAATACAAATCATTTAAATCAATCCATATATTCCTAGATTCGGATCTCTCATTCAATTTCACGACAACCCTTTATTCCATTGCAGTATATCGGATATAATTTGGCTTTTAGTAAACTTAGTTCTATAGATGGAAATGGACTGAATTTCCGAACTCGTTAGGGTCGCACAAATACTAATTGACCGATTTAAAATAATCGTTTTCTCTAATTTCTACGCAGATGATCTCCGGAAATAATAATTTTGCTTCTTTTATTGGGCTTAAGTTCAGAGTATTTTTATATCTTCGACCGAAGGAATGAAGTTACATATTTTTCTATGTGGCAAAAATATAACAACCTGACGGCATCAGCCAAACTACCATTAAACTTAGTGCTAGGAATGGTTTGCGGTGTTTTGTCCTTAAGGTGGCGCAACAAAACGTGCATATTGCATCATCTTTTTTTAGGTAGAAAAGGCGCGAGCGAGGGGCGCCTACATCGTTGGTTTGGCGGGCTCATGGAGTTTTAGTCGCTATGAATCACTTCGACGGGAAGCGTCGCGCATTTTGCGTGCGCGCTTTTTACGAGAACTCTCGTTCATATATTGCTACTAGGCGACTATATTGTGCTGAATATGGACTACGGCGAATTAGTGAAGCTCCGAGTGCTAATTTAATTAAAATATGGGTAAAGGGTTCAACATTTAAACGGTCGCCCAAGAACATCTAGGACCGAAGAAAATGTTGAGAGAGTTATGGAGTCAGTACGAGGAAATCCACAAATGTCGACTCGCAAGAGATCGTCTGTCTTACAATTATCGCGACGAAGTTTGCAACCAATTTTAACATTGGGTCTTAAACTGCATCCATATAAGCTGCAATTAACACAAGAATTGAAAGAGTCTGACTTCTTAGCAACGCTCGCATTTGCTAATGAAATGCTTAATCGATTTTCCAATTTTGACAATATCCTTTTCTCTGACGAGGCTCATTTCCTTATGAATGGGTTCGTAAACCGTCCAAATTGTCGCTACTGGAACAGTGAAAATCCCAAAATCAAACACCAGAAACCATTGCATAGTCCTAAAGTGACAGTATGGGCAGCAATCACTGGCAGAGGAATAATTGGTCCTTTTTTCTACGAAAATGCGCGGGGCCAAAACGTCACGGTTAATACGGAACGCTATGTTGAGATGTTGGACGTATTTTTCGCTCCAGAAATTGAAAGTTCAAGAATAGTGAATTCCAGAACTTGGTTCCAAAAAGATGGGGCTACCTGTCACACATCAAATGACTCCATGGCCGTGGTGAAGCAGATGTTCCCTGGCAGACTGATTTCGAAAAGAGGTGATATCCCATGGCTCCCACGTAGTCCAGACTTGACGCCTCTTGACTTTTCTTTTGTGGGGATACCTCAAACACAAAGTCTACAGTAATAATCCAAGAAACATCGTTCAGCTCAAGGAGAATATCCGTGGTGAAATGGCAGCCATTACACCAATATTACTGAAGAAAGTTTTCAATAATTTTCGTTTGCGGTTAGAGGAGTGCCGTCGTAGAGAGGGTCACCATTTAGATGATGTTATTTTTAAAAAATAAACTCCATTTATTACTCTACAATGCCTTAGATTTATTTTAGCCACACCTTTTGTATTTATTTTTAATCTATTTTTTAAATATGCACGTTCTATTGCGCCACCCTCACCTCACTTAGAAATTAACTAATTTAATGAAAATCATTGGTTTACCTTTAATTCAGAAGAGAGCAAGTTGTAATAATTACATTCAGTAAGACAGAATTTGTTTCTTTTTATTGCGCTTTAATTAAACTTGCACCAACTTAAATCGCGTGGGGTGAAAGTAAGAATAAGAAACCCACACGTAAAAAAATGTTATTTTCCAAAAATTTTGTATTGGTATTTCTGCCATTTTTAATATACAGAAGTTATTGAAGTGATTTCTTTTACGATTTACATGACATTTTATTGCCTTCTCGAAATTAATCGGACTTCTGTTTGCTTTATATTTAGCAAAAAACTGAAAAAAGTCGCAGAACAAAATTACAAAAATCAAGGATCAACCGATGGGCTAAAATGTCGTGGTTTTCGCAGCACAAAAAAAAACCTTTTAAACCCTGCACTGGGTATACCTTGAATGCAGTGTCTCCGAGCGGAAATTTTTCGACGTCGCAAACGTCTGTGTAAAATGTCATCAAAATAGGGTTAAACTGTGGCACATTATTACCTTTTTTTCTATTCTGTTCCTATTCTATTGCATTTTATAGTATTAAAAGTAAATTTTCAAATAAAGCCTATTTTTATGCCTTCACCCGGAGGAATAAAGGTATATGTCATCTGACACAGCCAAAAACATAACACCCAGAAGGAAGGATTTAATGTTCCGTTTCATGGCTTTTTAAGTCGATTGAACGACGTCCGTCTGTCCGACTAGCTGGCTGGATAACTGCCTCAAATCTTAATGGAACTTTTTAAAATTTGGGTATTTTTCTTGATCGTAGCCAAACACTTCTTCTGGTACCTTCTATATAAAAAAAATATTCTATATTACGAAATTTAATTTTCTCCATTTTAATTTTTTCTCCCCTTTAATTTTTCTTCCTTTTTCCTCCTCCATTATATATGGCAACCGAAGTTTTCGGTCAGTTAACACCACCCTTTTTTTTGGCATTTTCCATACAAATGACCAAATTAATTTAGAAATATAAATATAATACAATTTTTGTACACAATCAGCGTTAGTCAAACTAGGATTTCGGAATTAAAACGGGTCACATGGCCTCACTCATTTTGGTGCCTCCCATTCAAAAGTACGGATTTATAAGAATTCAATCAATGCTCTATTATTTCCAATTAGTCGGCTATAGTTGCTTGGGTTTTTATCCATTACATTGTTTTGTAATTCTCAAGTAGCCACGCCTCTTCTGGTACCTTCCATACAAATGACCAATTCAATACCATAAATTCTTACCTCCACATCTTACAATCGATTGTACCAAATTCGGACAAACATCATACGTTAGGTCTACGTCTACATTCTGACAACAAAAATGGGTGACATTGGAAATACCATTCTGGTACCTCCCATACAAATTGTTCGATTTATCGAAATTTGATATTCCCCTGTAGTCCCTAATCTGAAACTGGAATTTCCTCAAATTTTCGCCAGTTGCATTGCATTACAATACTGAGTAGAATGTGAAAAATCGGCGGAGTGACCACACCCTCTCTGTCGCCTTTCATACAATTTACCTTATCAAACCTATATATTCCTAGACTTGTACCTTTTATTCAGTACAATTGAGCTTGCCTCAGCTATTTAGTACTACGAATAAAAACAAATTTCGCATGCAAATTTACCCATTTACCAACATTCAATACTTCTACATTTCCCAACGGAGGACTTCAGGAAGTCAAAATTTTGCTATTTTTTACTGTGCTTTAACACCCAGTATTTTTTGCAGCAAAACAAAAGAACGTTGGGTGGAGATATATGTAAGTCAGTTCACCTGACGTAAATTTCTGTACTGTGAATTGCATATACATATTGTAGTTTAAATGCAATGCTACTGTATATTGTATTGAAGATTTTTCTTTGAACGAAAGGAAATTACTTGTTGCGTCTGGGTTTTTAGTTTTTACCTATGTAATTAATATAAGTTTTATTTAAACTTTCCTATGTGACCTTCTCGTACACAAATCCTTTTTGATTAACTTACATACTGCAGTAATTATAGAATCAAGATTCATATTAAACATAGATCTTGGTACGTTTTGGTTATATCAAATTGCTATTTAAAAATGCTTATGTATACTAATGCATTTGTAAATAATTCTGTGTCTGTATTTGTCGTTTATAATTCCTGGCTAAAGAAATTGCACTTAATCTGTTTTTAATTAACCTAAAATGCTATCAACTATCCCCATTACCGCTGGCATCACTCACCACTGCCACTGTGTCATTTTACTCCCACTGTGAATTCCCAGTGATTTTATGAACAATTTACGATATTAAATTCCTTGATATTTTGTTCAACTACAGAGTAGAGCATAGATGTTTTCAAAAATTACAAAGTTCGTCAACAAGTTCATATTTCTTTAGCGACAAGAAAAACATTGCATGAATGTCGAAGAAGGTGGCAGGACTGGAATACCTGGAATACAAATCGTATCCACTTCTTACCAGAGCATTGTCCTTCTCTTTTTGCATCATTTTATAACCATCACTTTTAACTAAAGGGGCTTTTGTGGGTGGGGGCCAAATGCTAAAGCACTCTTCAGCAGATGACATAGAAGCAATGACAGTCTGCCAACAATGGTGGGATAACCAACCAGAATTGTTTCAGAGCGTTGTAAAAAGAATGAATGCTTTGTAATTAATTCACCTGTTACAAAAAAAAAAAAAAAAAAAAAAATCCACGGTCATTGCAAGCGCGTTTTGTTGTTATGGTTTTCAGGAAATTCAACACGCCAGAATAGACAACATGACAAAGACCTTGAACGTGCTGATGATAGTGATGGCGGTGGGGGAGATAATGGCGTGGGGGGAATCGAGAAGTTCAAGTGTTCTTTTTGGGACATGATTATTTTGTGCTTCAAGTTCACCCACAATTGAGTACTACAATATTTGTTTTTGAGTTAAATTTTCTGAAAATTATTGCGAACATTCCCACAGTCGTGAATAATTCAAATGAATGATGGTTTTTTTTTATATATTGTTTTACAGAATTGATTTAAGTTTTGAGATTTTTTAAATGTTTTGTTAACGAGAGCAACTTATGTGTAACATGTCAAATGTAATAAACTATTCTAGTCTATCAATCATATCGACAAATTTGAGCTGATACATATATGAGGTATAAATTATTTATAAACAAAAAAATTTGATTTATGAACAAATATTTTTGGATGCAGCGCGTTTAATATGAGGAGCATAATTTGTTTTATACTGCTTGTTGAGCTCTATTAGATTGCGAATTTTCAACAAAAATGACTTGCTTCAACATATTTGTGAGACACACTTGAAAATGCATAATTGTCGCCCAATTTTTTAATGTACATAATATATACGAGGTGTGTTCAAAAAATAAAGCGAATTTCAAACTTCGCGGGCTACGTACATTCGACTTTTATTTTTTTTTATGTTGGTACACTCCTTTCGAAGATATGTTGGCGGTTTTATCCATATAGCATGTTTAGTTTGTTTGTGAGAAGCATAAATAAGACAAGTGTTTTGCATGTTCGGCGATTATATGCTATCGAAAAAAAATGGATCAAAGAAGTTGTATCAAATTTTGTGTAAAAAATAGAATTAAGTGCTCAAAAACACTTGAAATGTTTACGGTGGCATACGGAGAGAATACTCTAAATCTAGAAAATGTTTACAAATGGTACAAGCTTTTCACAGACGTCCCTGGACGTCCCAGCACATCAACAATCGATGAAAATGTTGAGAAAGTGAATAATATTGTTATGGAGAATCGTCGAATCACAATTAGAGAAGTTGCTGAGGATGGCTGCATATTGGTTGGCTCATGCCATGTAATCTTTTCGGAAATTTTGGTCATGAAGCGTGTGGCAGCGAAATTCGTTCCAAAATTGCTGAATTTTGACCAAAAACAACGTGGCATGAGCATCGCTCAAGAATTGTTGAATGACGTCAACGATGATCCAGATTTGCTTAAAAGGGTCATACTTGGTGGCGAATCATGAGTATATGGCCCATTAAATGCCCAGAATTGTGGAAAAATTTAAAGTGCTTTTGCATCATGATAATGCACCTGCTCACTCATCTTTGCTTGTGAGAGATTACTTGGCCAAAAACAACACCGTTATCATGCCTCAGCCACCGTATTTACCAAATTTTGGCCCCCTGCGACTTTTTCCTGTTCCCAAGGTTGAACAGACCCATGAAAAGACGACGTTTTGCGACGATTGAAGAGATAAAAACCAGACCGACGAACACGCAAAACACTTGTCTTATTTATGCCTCTCACAATCAAACTAAACATGCTATATGGATAAAACCGTCAACATATCTTCGACATAAAAAAATAATAATCGAATGTCGAATGTACGTATACCGCGAAATTTAAAAATTCACCATGTTTTTTCAATACACCTCGTATATGTGTATCTTATTAAAATGAACTGGAATCAATATAATTAAAAAAAAAAAAAAAAAAATTCTAACGTTGCGGATGGTAAAATAATTTGGAGTTTGAGTTAGTTGTTTGTTACACTCTTGCCGATGGAGTGTAGGTGAACTGACTTACTATACATTCACCCAAGGTTCAGATGCGGGATGCCAGAAGTAGGCTGGTAAATCGGTATGCACCTAAACAAAATTATCTGAATTAAAAAACAATAAATGGATCAAAGTTAGAACTTGTCGGACGTATTTTCCGCTAAGGAATCATAGATTTTTACAAAATTGTCTAATTTGTATGCATGATACCTAAGGGGCGTGGCAATGCATCCATGTTCATTTGTAGAACGAAATTTACTAAATATCTGACGCGCATTTAAATATCCGCAATTGAATGAAAGATGCGATATAAACTCAGGATAATGTGGGTTAAATTAGAAAATTTGTGAGGGAATTACAAGCAGCACGTACTTATACGATTGATTTCTTTTTAAATTTTGGAATATGTTTGTTGATTTACTTAATTTTTATGGGAGGTACTAGAGGGCCGAGGGTAACTAATTGGTCGGTATTGGCGAATTTTAGTCCACGAGTTTCTGGAGGAAAATTACATTTCGGCAAACTGGTCTATTTGTACGTCTGGTATTACAAGCGATATGGGAATGACGTCTACTTTCATTCTCAGGACTGAGTTAACTAAGGCATTCATATTGGAGGTAGCAGAAGAGCCGTAGTTTTTCAGTGTCTTTTTCTCTCCCATTTCACCAAGTATTAGTAATCAATGTGATGGGCCAAAAATTAGGATACTACATCTGGCTGATTACGAAAAATAGCGAGGATAGCTTGAATGCCGGAAAATCGATCAATTTTTATGGGAGGTACTAGAAGCGGTGTGGCAATGTAAAGGGTGTACCAACAAGAACGCAAGATTTAAATGACTGATGCAGCAATTGAATTGTTTCTCTGGCTGTTTGACATGTGGCGCCGTCTTGTTGAAACAACATGCCCTCCACATTAATTTCTTCAATTCTAGGCATGAAAAAACTGGTTATCATTTCACGATACCGAACACCATTGACTGTTTGCCCTTGACATGCCTCATTTTCATAAAAAAAGCTCCAATGATTCCTCCATCTCAAAATCCACACCACACAGTGACACTTTGAGGATGCATTTGCTTTTCGTGAATCACTCGAGGATTTTCCTCACCCCAAATGCGATAATTCTGCCTATTGACGAAGCCATCAAGGTTGAAGTGGGCCTCGTCACTTCACCTTTCGCTGCCCATGGTCATCTGGCTTCAGTTCCTGAGTCAATTGAACTTTGTATGCATGAAGATGCAAATCTTTCGTCAAAACTCGCTGCATAGTGGATTTGGAGACACCAATTTGATGAGCTCGTTGTCGAATTGAGGTGGATGGAGTTTGAACGACATTATCACGTACACCTGCAAAATTTTCGGTCTATCGACCTAGTCGAACGTGTGTTGTTGTCTTTACATCACTAACATCACCCAGTTTTGGCAAATTTATCCATTAATCTCTTTATAGTTGACTCTTTTGGAGCATTTTTGTGATCCCAAATTGATCGCAATTTGTGAACTGTAGCCGCAAAACTTTCACCTTTTTGGTAAAACAATTTCACAATGAGAATGCGTTGTTCATTCGTGTAGTGCTCCATTTTTACTAACATCGTACCTTCTACTAGCAAACAATAAAAATTGTTCAAATGTCAAACAATGACACTTCGAATGGCGCTAAATTTAAATCTTGCGTTCTTCTTCGGTTTCATTCGAATATCATTATATGTTAAACGCTCAATGTGCACCAAATTTGACTGAATGTAGTGTTGCTAAATAAAATATATGAACACGACAACATACGACTTAATTCGACCATTTGTAAAAAAGATACCATTTACTGAGTTTACTGCCAACCAGTTAGTCAGACGGGCCTAAGCCGATATGAAAACTAATGAAACATTTGTTATCAGTAGAAAAATGGTACTTTAAATGTTTTCTTCATTGCTATACAGATATAAAAAGTGTAAGCATAGAAGGAGATGAATTACATCCCAGGCATCTGTCTGCCCAGTTGGATGGACATATGTAGAGTACGATATCAAGGGTTAATCCATATCACTATTGTCTAAACTGGGGGTGAGGTAAGCAATTATTTGTTTACGAGAAATAAAAAACGGGGATTTAGTATTGTATTAAGACGAAACTGGGGGTTTATTTGGGTTACCTTTCTTCGCAGATACACCTTGTATCGCTTGAGATTCAGAAAAAGAACTAACTCAAGTAACTAAGGTTGAGTTATGTAAGTCAAAATATGAACAATTTTGAACACAACTGTTAGAATAAAAAATGGCTGTGAAATAAAGCTTTATCACACAGAAGAGTTATTACTACTGACCACTTGTGATAATATAATAGTAAACTAAGACATTCGATGAAGTTCAATTCTGACATACACAACACTAACTTAGTGAGGGGAAATATTTAATAAAGTTGCGATTTTGGACTCATACCTGAAAAATGACGGCTTTGATAAAAATCATGTTTAAATGAATTTGGAACTTGTTCACTGGCTACACCGACATCTAAATGAGACAAAATATTTTGTACTGAAATGAAATGTTAGTGTAATTTAATCCACCTGTTCTGATGAACCTCATACAGATGACCTTAGATCCCTATATAATATTTTTACTATAAGTTTTGCAATAGACATACGAATCTTCAAAAATATGATACACTATAATCCGCGCTCTAGTTTTGGGACTGTAGCTGGACAGCACATCAAGGCCCATTCTTGTACTTCTTACTGTAAATGGCGAATTGGCCAATATATTTTTTATTTTGCCTATAGTTTATATTTGTCGTGGCCATTCATTATATTTGCTATAGTTTAATACTTATAATAAAATGAAACTGGTACCTCACCTTTACATATACTCACTATAGGAATTGCCTGCAATTTTAAGGTTGTTTGTTTTAGCATTAACCTATGAAGCCTAAAATGTAAATTTCATCATAACTTTTTTAGTATATATTCATATGCGCTGTAACAATGTACGCCATAATTATCTTCCACAGTGAAATTTAGGATTGCAACAGGACACCCTCAACACGTTCGTTAAAGTACATTCCGAATGGAAAGTAGCAGGTAGCCGATTTACAGAATAAACCCACCAAATTTTGGTAAAGGGACGTTGGGACGTTATATTCAATTCGATTGATTGAGATATCTGTACTGATTTTTAGTTCTATTCATTATGGCTGTATTGGAATATGTAACATAACTTTTGTTGTATGTTAATTTATCACTAATAATTACAAGTTACATATTTTTGCCATACAGAAAGGCTACATAAGTAAGCTTCCCCCTGCCAAATACTTTTAGTAACGTAATGCTTTTTTCGGCCGTAATGTTCTGTTCCTTCAAATAATTTATTATTATTTTGTGGTAACAGCGAACCACACAGCATGATTGCCATACCCGCCTATGATTTCGCTACCACTCGTGAAGTTTACAAATTCGTACTTGGCTATCGCTTCAATAAAAGTATTGCCCCGAATTTTGCACACCGCAATATATTACATTTTAATCTAGTAGTAAGCTTCTTTCTAGTTCCTCAATGAATACGTTGAAATCGAGTATTTCAAACTTTAGCAATTTTTTACTTAATCATATATAGATATATTAATTATTGCTTTACGTTGAAATCGAGTATTTTATATTTTAGCAATTTTCCACATAATAACGTATTGGTTCGCATAATCAAAATTTTGAACCCACATCTACATGTTTGTAGCTAAGAGTCTAATTCATTTTCAATGTTATGTCATCATATGGACATTCAGTGATGCTTGATTGCAAATAATTAACACTGATTTGAAAGACAATAAGTGAAGAGATGCGCTCCATAAGTCCGCCCGAGCCGAAATTTATTCTACCAGCATTACGGGTTGCAGTATCATGAACGACGTACTGACTAATCATCAGATAATGGTTCGCTTAGTTTAACATGCCTCATTTTCATAAAAAAAGTTTCAATGATTCCTCCAACCCAAATTCCACACCAAACAGTGACACGTTAAGGATGCATTTGCTTCTCGTGAATCACTCGAGGATTTTCCTCACCCCAAATGCGACAATTCTGCCTATTGGCGAAGCCATCAAGATGGAAATGGGCCTCGTCACTGAAGGTGATTCTACCGGCAAAATCAGCAATTTCATGTTGTCTCTCTAATACCCAATTAGCGTGTAGCGCTCCATTTTTGCTAACCTCATACCTTCTACTAGCAAACTATAACAATTGTTCAAATGTCAAACAATGACACTTCGAATGGTGCCAAATTTAAATCTTGCGTTCAGTGAAATGTTACATACTTTTATAATTTTTCAATAACTACGCTCACAATTAAGGGCGTTTTCGGTGTCTATCAATTAAATACCTTCACAGATAGATTTCATGTAATGAAGAAATTGTATGATTGTTGAAAAAATGCTGAAATGTCTATTATTCTGGAGCTGGATTAGATCTTTGTATAGGGTGATTTTTTAAGATTTAAGTTTTTCAGTTTGGCAGCACTTGTTGGTAATGGCGTCCAAACGTCATCTGTCAAAGTGAAAAGTGTACAGTATATTCTGCCATTTCATCATGGAATGACGAATGACCTACCACGACGTCCAATTTTTGCTGAATGGGCCTTACGAAAGCTCAATGAAAATCCGCTGTTTTATCGAAAAATTGTGTTCAGCGTTGAGGATCATTTATTGCTGAACGGATAAGTAAACAAACAAAACTGTCGCATTTGGAGTGCCATACATGAATTACCGATGCATCCCGAAAAAATGACAATCTGGTGTGGTTTATGGGCTTGTGGCATCATCGGTCCATTTTTTTCAAAGACGACCGTGGCAGAAACGTTATCGTCATTGGCGAACGATATCGAGCCATGATACGCAATTTCTTTGCCCCAATTGCCTGAGTTGAACTTGGCTGACATGTGGTTTCACCAGGACGGTGCAACATGCCACACTGCTCGTGAAACAATAGATATGTTGAGGGATGAATTTGGTGGGCAGCTTATCTCTCAATTTGGCCCTGTGAGTTGGCCCCCAAGATCTTGCGATTTAACGCCTCTTGATTATTTCTTGTGGGGTTATGTCAAGTCGTTAGTCTATGTGGACAAGCCGAACACTATTGACGCCTTACAGGATAACATAACACGCGTTATTCTTGGAATACAGGCCGAAATGCTCGAAAAAGGGACGAAAAATTGGACTTTCCGATTGGACATTTTGAGACGAAGCTGCGGACAACATTTACCTGAAATTATCTTTAAAAATTAAATGACAAAGACCAATTTATCGATCCCAATGAAAAATTGTCATATAGCATGTAAATTTGAGTGTTTTATTCGATTTAAAAAAAAAAACTACGATTGTGCTACCTATGATGTGCTTACAGGACATCGTACCAACCTGTCGCCAATTTAATGTTGGTATTAGGAACTTTTTATATCGACTTAACCCGTTTTTTCATCAAAAATTTTGTTTTTCTGAATATTTAACTTCTATAGTTCCTTCGAGTGTCTATACAATATCGCAGTACTTAGTTTTACTTTATGAATAAGTAGTTAAGTAATTCGAAAATTTCTGAGAAATGGTTATTTAAAGGTCCTTTTAGTCTTTGTGTGAGTAAGTTTTTTCTTACCGAGCCGACATTCTTGAACGGGCATTCTTGAGCGAAATTTCTTCTTGTGCAAGTTTTATTTGAAATTAACTGTCGTTCGCGGGCATTTTTGACTGAATCGCTTACTTATCTTATTAAAAATGAATCATGCTGGTCCATGTTTTTTCCATAACGCCCGATATGTATGGCGCCATGAAACGATGTCTATAACAATATATTAATTTATCATTCGAATATCGAAATTAATAATATCAAAATTTAGTTCTTCAATGCGATTAAATCTGTGGTCACAACCCATAACAGCCTAAGTCTGTTTTTCAATATTTTCAGTACAGGAGTTTAAAGTTTTGAATCTTCACTGAAAATCAGGAGAAGGTGTTTTTTGGAAAACTTTGCTACAGATTCCAAGGAAACGAATTTCTTTACTTAGTTGTTAACAAAAATAGTTGTTTATTCTCGCAGTCAAAAGATATTATCGAAAAAGACACTTAGGCTCTTATGAATTGTTGAACGAAAGAAAGTCAAAAAGTTCAAGTTGAGTTAGGCTATTATTCCAGATTAAATAAAAAAAATTTAAGTGCGCCTAATTTGACATAAATTATTATTCTATGTCAAAATATTTCAGATTCAATCTCTCATGTTGAGTTAGGTTGTTATTCCTATATAAGAATTCATAAAGTATAAACTTAAGTTGATTTAGGCAATGATGAAAAAATAATGTTTATATTTGTTGTAATCCTAAATTGACTTAGGCAGTTATGCCAAAACAGTCATTTAGAAAAATAACTTAAGCTATTAGGTTTTTTAGGATTAATTGCCTTCCTAGAAGAGATACAAACATGAAAAATTTAGAGCAAATAAATTTAGATACGCTGAATACGATGGTGCTAATAACTCAATTGTGTCCTAACTCGAGTTAGGCTGTTACGGGTTGTGACCACAGAAATATTGACATTTCATTCATTTATAGAAATGAATTTCAGTCTCTTGTCAGATATAAAGGTGTGTGATATTATATGATCGGCTATGACCATAATGTAATGCATTTCTATCTTTGCAATTGTTCGTTTGTTTTTTTCTTTTCGAGAAATAAAGATTATTACTTTAAGATATAATCATAAACATATGCTTAGACAATTAATTAACTGAAGCTCTCGAATATATATTCTTATTGCAGAAGTTATATTAAAAAGGTGTCCGTAAAAATTTATGCCGATTGAGCAAGTTTTTGTTAAGCAAATCCAATGAATTTAAGATGTGCACAAATATCTTGAATTTCACTCTTATGATTTATATAATTTCTACCATTTAGAATCATCTTTTGAGATATCAATTTGATATCCTTGAATAATGTAGGCAAAACCTAGTTATAGTTGCAGTTTTTGAAGTTAAAAGTTGTTATGTTAAAATCGATTTTTTCGACCTTTTCAAATATACGGAAAGTCAATTTTTGAAAAATGGAGTTTTCAAGATGTTTAGTAATAAAATGAGGTTTAATGCAGAATTTATAAATAATCTTGATGATTTGAATTAAGCTGTCCGCTCTCTGCTTGGCGGTCATTTTTAAAAATTGATTCGTACAATCGTAGGCACGTATTTAAAATATTCCTATATGTTGAAGCTGCTGCCAAATCTTTCACACAGAGTGGCGCACTAATTGCACTACAACAAGAAATTAAAATAATTTTTTTAACCAATATATTTTATTTATTTTTTTTTATTGTACAGAAAATGTAATCGTATTTTATATAAATACAGTTGAACTTCTATAACTCGAACTTCTATAAGTTAAAATCTTCTTTAAGTCGAAGCAAATCTAGTGTCAAGAGCGCTTATGTGGTGAATTCCGTTTAGTTTTGCTTCCATAACTCGAATTTCCATAACTTGAATTTCTCCATAACTTAAATAAAAATAATGGCACAAGCTTCTGTATGTCGAATTTTTCTCGAAGAGGATGACATACCTTTAATGTTCTTAAGCAATCCTAATGAAGATCTCAACTTTGTGGAAGCGAACTATGAAGCCTGGCTAAGTTTGAATCATATAACTTCCAATGGGACTCTTCTCGATTACATTGAAGTTGATGATGATGTTGTTATATCAAGTTATCCTACAGATGACGATATAGTCCAACAGTGCTCTAACCATTTAATAACTCATACTGAAAGCTTATCAGATAGTGATGAGGAGGGTTGAATGGAAGAAGTTATTAGAAAACCATCCAGAAAAACTGTGGAGGATTCCTTAAACAATTTATACTTGTATTTACAAACAAATGAAAATACAAACGATGAGCACTATAAAGCGCTAAATAAAATAGATTTACTACATACTCACGACAAAAAAGAACCCATTCATTGAATTTTAATGCAGGGCGTGTGTTTTCTTAAGACTAAAAATTAACAAATGTACAGTATATGTATGCAATTCCATAACTCGAAATCTCCTCGAATTCTCCATAAGTCGGATTTTATTTTAGGATAATGGTGATTCGAGTTAAAGAAGTTCAACTGTAATTGGTTTAGAAGATGATAGACTCTAAATGACCTCCATGCTCATTAATGCATATGCGACACCTGATCAGAAAATTATTCATTGCGGCCCGAAGAGTTAAAGTCAGGATCGTCTCAATTATTGTTTTAATTTAGTTATTGTTTCAATTGAATCAAATTACTTGGTTTCGTTTTTTACACCTCTTGCTTGACATTGTTTGCCCATAAAAAAGTCTGGTGTAGTCAGGTCAGATGACTTTGGGGACCAGCGGAAAGTGGAGTTTGCGGAAATTAATTTGTCAGGGAATTTTAGTTTGAGCTTCGCCATAACCGGTCTGGCTATATGTGCAGTTGCTCTATTTTGCTAGAACCTAATGCAAAATACGTCTTCGGCGCTGGGTAAAATAACTTCTTTAACATCTTTAAATAGTGGTCCCCATTGACATTGTTTTTGTAGCACTATTCGTGCGCCACTCTGTATTTTTCAAAATGCTATATTTGACTGATAGAGCACCATAAAAAAAGCGTCAAAAATTCGACTTTTGCAGCACAAAGCTCAACTTTTTCACAACACGAAAGTCGATTTCGACTTTTCCAATTTTTACTACAAATAGTCGAAATTCGGTGTATAGAACTTTGTAATAAACATAGTATACTTTATAGCAAAATACATTAAGTACAACATGCTATCGTATTGTATTCCTATCGACGCGTTAGTAAATTTTACCAACTAATGTTGGCGCAAATCGCAAGCTTTTAAATGCCATCACTGGTACTCAACTCTCGCAGCTTCGTGAACATTCTCTTACAACTAAAGTTCTCTCCCAAAAGCTTTCATTATTTTCGAATTTGAGAGCATGACTGAGGCATCGTTGTGTGAGTGCCTAACAAAGTTTCGAAGCATTCAACACGCATCCTTGCTGGTTCTTTGTGCCGAGGATGACAATGGTCTCAACATGTTTTCTCGCATACACACACAGAGAACTGCCAGTCCACATGGCCAGCATGAATGCTGTGGCTTATGGTAGGATATACGAATGCACGAGGTAGTTAGCCTCGTACCTGAACTTGATATTGAATTTTACACTTACACACGTACAAGTACTCAGTGTTGTTTTATGATTCTTTATATTATCACTTTATTCGCAACTTGAATCATCGGTCTATTGGATATTGGTTTGGTCCACTTTAAGAACAGCATCTGTTCGTGATAGAAATTGCATTATAAATGTATGAGTAACGTTTGTAAAACAGGATTAATGGTGAGAGGTAGGCATATTATTTGTTTTTACGACAAAAATTGGCACCAGATTTTATGATTACAAGAAGATGTGACATTAAAATGTTGTAAACATTTCTTGAATAATGATAAGCGACATAGTAAGAAGAAAATATTTTTATGCAAAATGGTTTTTTATACATGTATTTATATATATATATATATATTTGTATATATATAAATATATTGGCAATATTGTATTGTATTCTTATATATATATACGAGTATATATATATTTATTTATTATATGATTTATGATTTAGTTTAATGATATAGCGCACAAAATACTCACTCAAGAATTTACAAGACTTGTCGAATATTCGGTAACTCCAAGTGTTCGTCAGACACTTCGAGGTAACCTCTGCTCAAAAATTGATAGGTGGCTGTGTGCGCTGTTGAACCTAGGATTATGCGAACGGTAGTCACTTGTACTAACCATAGCGACACGGTGGGAGCTGTGCTTGATTTTGTTAAATAGGCGATTTTTACATTTAAATTTTGCTTACAAAATGTAATTTTTGGAATGTGGCAGAAGGCCTTCGGCGAACAGACTTCATTTAAAAGAAATGCTTACGATTTGCATAGATCAAAGAACGCCAAGAATGAGCTGAAGATGAAGAGGTAGCCGGACAACCACAAATCTCTACCCATGAAAATGAGAGAGACGAGACTTGGTGCATGAAAAATGTCCATTAACAATTAGAGATGATGTTGATGATGTTGGCATTTTTTTTTTTTTCAATTTCAATCAACTGAAATAGACAATTATTTTAAAATCCGTATTGCATTTGGTAATTGTATAAATTTTCTGGTAATTGAAAAAAAGGCAAACTTAATCATTTCAGCGATTTTTTTCAAAGAAATGTTTAAGTAACTCGTGTCACTTGATGAAATATCATCAGTTTCGGTGAATTCTATTTCAAATCTGCTACCAAATTGACAATTTTTGATAGCTGAGTGATCAAATTGTGTGAAAACATATAGGTTTGTGCAATGTACCATACTAAATGAAAATCATGATTTTGAGTCCATCTTTAGTGAAGACTTTTTGCATTTTGGAGGGCGTAGCAAACAGAAATTCATTATTTTTATATGTCATTGAAGGCTTTATTAGCATAGTTTGGGTTGTTCGATAACTTGTTGGCATTTTGAAGACAAGGTTGTCTTAAGACAAATTTTTTCCCAGCAAAATCATTCACCACAGACGGGAACAGATAATCGATTTTGGGTCGACTTTGTTGCGACTCGGCAGCGATTCGTAGATAGAAACTCGCTGCAATTTTTAGCGCCGACAATTTCCGTTATTTGTTTGACATTTTTAACAAGCGGCTTTCAAAAGTGCATCTTTGGCATCAAAATTGCCGGAACAGAATCGACGAAACCAAAATTATCATAATGGATTGTTACAGTACCAGGACCATAAACACTATTTACAGTCTTAGCCTTACGTACGAAAAATTATAAATTATTTCGTATTCTCTGTCTGCTGGTGGTTATCTTTGACGCGCCCTCAGACAAGGCTGAGTCAACAAATCTCAAAACTGTCTCAGTAAATTTTTTAAACATGAAATCGTATATTTCTTGCATGTATTAAAGTTATATATCGATTTCTTTATGCTATATCTTATATGGAAACGTTATTGTATTGTTGGAAATTGTATGACCTTGTGAAAACAAATTGGTAATAGTATGAGAGCGGTCCCAAAACTAGGCGACCTAATAAGGAAGACACAAACATATGTTTTATTAGGTTGCCACTTTTACCAAAATAATTTTTTTTTCAAACTACTGGCACCATCTGTACGTCAGGTCGTCTAGTTTGGGGCCCGCTTTCGTATGAATAATATCCATATGATTTTTTTTTTTAATTTCAGGACTATGTACATATATATGTTACGCAATCCCCTTGTATTTAATGCTCTAATGGTCATGTTCCAATACGATGATGTTCATCATTCAAATACTCGTAGTTTTTTCATATTTCGCATACTAAGTTAGATACATTTATTTTCGATTAATTTTCAAGGCGAGCCTTCATTTCATTCAGCATTCATTTGCTGATTGCTTTCAGAATATTTGTATTGTTATTTAATATTCCAATGCTGTATACGTTTTGATTAAAAATATTTCAATTTCTTTGCAGGTCAATGGATAAACTTTGTACTGGTGAATTGTAAGTATCATTTTATATTGTTATTGTTTATAATCTAAGGGAGCAAATGTGGGTAAAACAAGCTTATGAACGGATATGAAAACAAATGTTTTGCATTTTAGTCATTTCACATTCTTAGCTGCTGATATATTTCAAGTGGAAATACTTAAAAAATGATCCTGGTCATTTATTATGTGAAGAACTCTGTGTGCTTAATTTGAAATTTCCATTTTTTTGTAATGTGTCTCGTGGTAAACTTTATTTCCAGTATAGTTGTCAGAGTTATCATTTATTTATGTATAAAAAAAATATTATCCAAACATTGAAAGTTTGAAATATGTATTATTTAACTGTTTCCACAAACGTCATTTTCACATAAGCATTAAATAAATTAGCATCTTTGAAATATTGGTTATGAAGATTAGCATAAGTATCACAATTTTGAATAGGGATAAAAAAGAACGAAATACGTTTTTAAGCACAAAATTAAGCTTTATGTAATAAATAGAACACTTTAGGTGCATGTTCGATCTTTAGTTAAAGTGATGAGGATATAATTACATATTATTCAATACCTATAATTCAAAGTCTGCTGACTGAGTAATGTAATGCTGGTGGAGATGGGTTGACAGTTTTGACTTGATGAATGCTTCCTCTATAATAAGAATTTAAGCATCATGTTGTCGAAAACTGTGTTACCGGTACTGGCAGCCATCTTTTGTGATGTTCTATGTGAAAAGCTAAAGCCGATTTGTATTGAGCAGTCCTACAGGAATTACCAGGAAATCAGGAAAGATACAGCAAACTCGACTGGTGCCTTCTTCGATAAAAGCTTTGTCTTAGTTGCTTGCTCCGATGATTGGATACCACTGGTCATCGACAGCGAGATGTTACTGCAGCCTTCTCATTCATTGGAAAAGAATCAGCAGAAATATATCTAGCGGTGAAGGAGAACAAAGACAAGATAGTTGTTTCGACCCGTTCTCGGGGTCATAAAAGAGCTTGTGAGCAACCTCGATTTGTGGGAACCTCACTTTCTCACTGAGGCCTCGCACTGCCTTGCTGACCCATCAGAAATGATCAGAGTTTGAGTCCGACTACTACGTATTTCACAGTCTGAGCAAACAACATGAAGGATTTGAATTTCCATAACGACGGGGAAGTGAAAAATCGAATTAAACGACTTTTTTCATAAAAATTACGCGAGTTTTATGAGAGAGGAATTAGAAAGCTATCGGAGAGGTGAGAAGAAGTTATTAAAAAAGCAGAAGATTATATAATAGATTAAAATAATTGTTTCGTTGTATATAAATTTCTAAACAAATTTCTTTTAAAACCCGAAGAAACATTCCAAACCACCCTATATTTTGCTGTATAGCATAGTTTGTTATGGCACAAGCACATGAAACAGTTCTGAGAGTTTTCGAAAGATACTTAACATCATTATTAATAGAAAGTATTGGCGTCGTGTGAATTATGAACTGTACACTGACATCGACGTAATTTAGCGCATCAAAATGCAGCAATTGCTTTGGCGGGATCATATTTTGCGGATAGTCAAAAATGCTCCAACACAGAAAGTTTTCGAGCTCAATAAGTAACGAATGAAATTTAATGACATTTTAGTGTTTTGACATAATGTTATCTATCCGGTAATCTAATAACTAGGGCATTCCACACAAATGCTCGTCTCCACATTTGATTTTAATTTCTGATATTTTTTTTTGCTGTTTGTAGATTTTTAATTGTCTTAATTTTGTTTCTGTAATTTTCTGTTGTTTTATTCGTAAATATTTAATATATTTTTTGTTAGCTAAAAATATTAATTTTCTGATTATGGGGCAAAAAATCTTCATGTTTCTCACTACGGGACTCAACAGTGTCTACTTCAACCGTAACCGTAATATCTTTTCTGGCAGTAGGATGTCAATGGCACTTGTGTGGTTCCACGACACACTTGAATTTCATTAATTCTCGGAATTCCATAAATGTTTAGTATGAATACGAGACCATATGAACAACTTATTTCTATGAAAGTCGACATTCGAGGAATTCAAGTCAACATTCGTCATTTTGATGTGATAAAAATTATTTATGTACTCGACTTGCAGTATAAAGAAAAAAGTAGTTTGAAACTAGCAGATTATAACACATAGTAGCTTCCCAGCAAAAAAAAACAAAAAGTTCATCTATGAAAGCATAAATTGCTTTACTCACGCAGAATTGAGGTGCAGTGGAAACTCGGGTCATATGATTTGGTTACTTGCGACTTTTTTCTTGTACGATTTTTGTAAATCACAGGCAACAAGCCACAAAAGACCAGCGCCCTCAAAGTCAACTTAATCTGTTCTATCGTTTAGCCCGATCGATGTGCCGGAATCGTCGAAAATTGGACGTATCGCAAGTGCGTCATGCAGGGAAAATCGTTTCGTCGATATTATAATCCACATATATTCAAATAGAACAAAACATTCGTTGATTCCTTCCACACAAATTGACTTATTCAATTTTGACATCTACCCGTCTCCATTGCAAAACCGTTTATTATTATAAAATAAATATAAACCGAATTATTGAAAGTAAATTTTCGAATATTTGGAACACGAGATTTCTTAAACCCGTTTCGTCCAGCCGAAGATCAACAGCAATGTTAGGCACAATAGGATGGTGATAGTCTTTTTTTGTCTTTGATTATTACTTTATAGGTTTTCAGATATTTGTGATTTACAAAAAAAAAAAAAAAAAGAAAAAAACAAAAATAGAAAATCATTCTTTCTACAGTACAAGGCAATGTAATCTTAATATTCGCTCTTCGAATTAAATTAACCCTGATCGAAGTGAAGGGTGTCCCAACAAGACCGCAAGATTTAAAATTGGCGCCATTCGAAGTGTCATTGTTTGACATTTGAACAATTGTTACTGTTTGCTAGTAGAAGATACGAGGTTAGTAAAAATGGAGCGCTACGCGAATGAACAACGCATTATCATTGTGAAATTGTTTTACCAAAATGGTGAAAGTTTTGCGGCACAGTTCGCAAATTGCGATCAATTTCGGGTCACAATAATGCTCCAAAAGAGTCAACTGTAAAAAGATTAATGGATAAATTTGCCAAAACTGGGTCTGTTAGTGATGTAAAGACAACAACGCGCCTACGACCAGGTCGATCGACCGAAAATGTTGCAGCTGTACGTGATGATGTCACTCAAACTTCATCCACCTCAATTCGACACCGGGCTCAGCAAATTTGGTGTCTCCAAATCCACTATGCAGCGAATTTTGACGCAAGATTTGCATCTTCAGCATACAAATTTCAATTGACTCAGGAACTGAAGCCAGCACACTGTGTGGTGTGGATTTTGGGCTGGAGGAATTATTGGACCTTTTTTTATGAAAATGAGGCATGTCAAGGACAAACAGTCAATGGTGTTCGGTATCGTGAAATGATAACCAGTTTTTTCATGCCTAGAATTGAAGAAATTAATGTGGAGGGCATGTTGTTTCAACAAGACGGCGCCACATGTCAAACAGCCAGAGAAACAATTCAATTGCTGCATCAGTCATTTAAATTTTGCGTCCTTGTTGGTACACCCTTTATTTCACTTAAATATTGACGGCGGAATGCTGAACATTTTTGGGGTTCCAACAATGTAAATTCCATTCGATTCCTTCTATAATGGAAGCGCTATAAAAATCTCACTACTCGAATCGTAACACATTCCCATTGAGGGAGCTACACAACCTTAAAGCTCTTCAAACATTTTTCATATTTTCCGTAATTTCTACAGGATTTCCATGTATTAGACAATCATTCTCTGTTATAGCACCTAGTCTGGTGTGTTTCTGTCGGTGTGCTGTCAGTGACACAGACACTCTTTGGAGTTCCAAGATATACAGGGGCTTCCTAAATTCTTGGAATTTCACAAATATGTGTAATGCCAACAGGAGGGAGGGGATTATTGTAACAACTTATTTTTAAAAAGCGCAGTACACCGGATTTAACGTAATGTTCGCCAATTGAAGCGCTTGGCTGTGTGCGTATGTGCGTCCCATATATCTGTTGATGTTTTAAAATGTTTCCTTAACTCAATGAGAAACATGTTCACTTTCACACTGGCACACTCCAACACACACATATAATAATGTGTGCTGAAATAAGCTCGTGTTTAGTGATGAGGTACGGAAGTATGTTTGCCTCTGTAAGTATGTGTTGTGCACGGCGTTCATTTATTCCGGTTTAGCTTAAATTGAAATTTACGATTGTATCCACACTCTATAGTTGTGTCTTGGAGAAATTAACTTCTCATTGTTAGAGTGCTGCTTTGTGTCTTAACAAGTTGCCACTTCTATCTGTTTTCCCAAGCCTGAGAATGCACTTTCGATGCCAAAAGCGAAATGTTTAGAAGATTTGTACTTTATGGATCCCTTTGGCGAGGTAATTCTATCATGGTGTTTTTATGCGTTTTACGAGAAGATTAGGGATGCATAAGCATCACATTGTGTCTTCCCTGGGCAGTAGTAATTAATGAAAGGTGTACTAAGAAAATGCATTTTTAGGAATTTCAAAAGCAGCGGAATATTGAACGATGATAATGATAGTGCTGGTTGTGAAAATAATAAACATTTTATTAAGAGCACACTTTTGGTTTGCTCTTAATTTAGAAACAAGTTGGGCCTATCTTACGGATTATTGTGGCATGTTTTGCATTTGGATTTGTAGCTAAATCCACAAAGAGTTCAATTCACGCAACAATTAAAGCCAGATTCCAGATTCAGAAGATTGTCATTTAAATGAACATTGTATTTCGTACATAATGGGAAGGTCCAAGCATTATAATGAAATAAAAATTTCATCGAAATCATAGCTTTATGTGTGTTTTATTTAGATTTATTTTTGAAACCGAAAAATGGATAACACGGTATTTATGTACAGCATGAAGCAGATGACAAAGTGTCAAATACATTAACATTGCATGACTAACTATATTTCAATATGTTCCAAATCAACTAATTAATGTCTTTCAGTCGAAATCAGCATACAATTGCTTGCTTTTGTTATTTATTATTTGCTTTCATATTCTATGTTCATGTTCTTCTTTCATACGAACGAAGTTGTCTAACAACATTATTTTATTAAATAATAAATCCCAAATCATATTTTGATTAAATATCAACAACAAATGTATAATATAACTTACTAACACATACTAAAAGTACACTTTTATGCTGTAACCCCAACCATCCCTGGAGTGGACTACAGTGAAAGCAGCACTCAGAGTCTGGTAGTGGGTAAAGCACATGAAATACAAACAAGACGTACGTGGGTTCAATTCACGTTGTTTCACGTAACTAAAAAAAACATATGAATAGTATTCAGACATTCGTTTGTGCAAGTATGATCTAAACTATCTTTTACACATTTAAATTCCGAAACATTCCAGTCCATCCGTACATACGGCAAATTGTAGTTTGCTTTACCTTCCTTAGAGTTATATAAATAATTTCCAAGAAATGGGGCTGTTGTCTATCTGCTGCAAAAGGTGAAGGAATAATAACGGACACCTGCATTGCATAATACAACAATAAATTAGAAGCTTATATTTAGCATTATGAAGTATTTACTACATTGCATTATTCTTTGTTGAATAGGGAGCTTAAAAGAGTTATTTCCATTGAGTGGCTCCTGTTTCTCATTTTAGTTTACAACACCTGTAAACTATAATCGTGAAATAAGTTTTTCAAGTTTATTTCAAATTTCTAGGAAATGTAGAATAGAGACGTTTAATTCTTACAAAGTGCTTGCTGAAGTATTGTAACTGGAGTGTTCAAATATCCAGTTAATTTAGAAAATTGATTTTAGTTTGCAGAAATAAAAAAAGGAGCAAATTCTCTTTTGTCGTATGATTTAGATATGGGTTAGCGAATGACGTTCATTGAACTTACATGCGTTTCTACTTGTAGACTGACTGGGCCTGATGGATCTTTTACTAATGTTTAATTAATTTAATTATTCCAAACCAAAACCTGGAAAATGGATTTTTTTACTAAAAGCTTATGCTAGTTTTTACAGTAATGTGTTTTTTCAGTTAATCGGTTAAGCTCACTGAATATGAAAAACATCCCTTTATCTCATTCATGGGATGCAGAGGAATTTTTTTTTTGTTAGCTGGTTTTTCGGAATATCAAAATATCCTAAAATGATTTAGTGTGGAGCAAATTAAGTTATTTTGTCCAGCATAATTTGTTGCCAAATAACACGCGTTTTGGATTGATTTTTTTACATCCAATTCTTAGTTGATTAAGAAAACAAGTGCAATATAAATGCTAAATATATACTCAATGTGAATTCTTATTTAAGCGATGTCTCGATAACTCAATAAACATTGCACATCCACTGTGCCCCTACTTAATGTACGATCAGCTTAACCATCAGTAGATATACTAAAATATGATAAAATATAATCAGGCCGAATTAAAGGTTCGGCCATAGGGGTGCAGCTCATGGTAGACGATTCCCTACCAATTCCATCAAATGTACAGAAATCCTTCCTGACCGTCAATGCTAGTTCGGCCAGCATACTCAAGTGATTCAACTATGAAAGTTATCGCTTCACATTATAGAAATTGACCCACTTTTCACCACCATTCGCATTAGAAATGAGTCGATTTTGTTGCGATTCAACAACTTTTTACAGACGAAAATTCGGTCCATGAGGTTTTTCTGCGTTAACCGTAAGGCATCTATACATCGATGTTCTTTTCATGTTCAGGTCTATCCAAGAGGTCCCAAATGGTTCTCCGTGCAATATTTAGCACCTGGCTGGTCGAAACAGTGCTTCATGACTGTCAGTCTTAAAAATTTTGCAAAATTCTATCAACATATTCCACTATTGGCCTTCAAGAGCGTGGTGGAACTTTGATATCAAAATTACCTTATCGGAATCGACGAAGCCACAATTGCGAGTGGTTGACTATTACAGTATCAGAACTGTAAAAGTTATTCACATTTTCGGCATCCTGGCTAGCACTTGAACCTTTATCGAAAAAAAACCTGTAAAATATATCGTCTTTCCTTTTTGGTAGCGTTCATCTTTGATCCGCGCTTTAACATTACAGTCATAAAACTACTGAGTAGCTTTTAGAGTAGGAAATTTTATGTTTCTAATGCCATCTATTGTAACCTGGTCGTATTTATACAACGCGAGATACAGAGTTTTAAAACCATCTATCACAACCGTATCGCACTTATTTATACAAAGCGATACGCAGATTACTATAGTCATCTGTCGGAAAAATAATGAATTTCTTTGTAACGGGTGTCCCAACAAGAACGCAAGATTTACATTTTAAACAAAACACAGATATTAAAAAAAAAAAATCGTGAAACTTTCTTATATCGTAAAGTGTACAGAATGAGGTTTTGCATGGAACAACATATCGGGCAGATGGCCGCCGCGGCTTTGCTGGCACACATGCGATATTTTAATGACATTTTCAATGACCGTTTTGCATAAATGCTGCGGTATTTCATTAACGCAGCGTCCAATTTCTTCTTTTAAGACTTGAGTCGCCGTCGGCTTATTCGCGTAAACCATCGCCTTCAAAAAACCCCAAAGAAAAAAGTTTAATGGTGTTAAATCGCACGATTTAGGCGGCCAATTCTGGTCTCCAGAACGCGAAATAACACGACCGGGAAATGACTAATGCAGCAATTGAATTGCTTCAATGGACTGTCATGCCTCATTTCCATGAAGAAAGGTCCAATGATTCCTCCAGCCCAAAATCCACACCAAGCAATGACGCGTTGAGGATGCATTTGCTTCTCGTGACACATTACACAAAATTTAACCACTCGAGGATTTTCCTCACCCCAAATGCGACAATTCTACCTATTGACGAAGCCACCAAGATGGAAATGGGCCTCGTCACTGTAGATGATTTTATCGGCCAAATCAGCATTTTCATGTTGTCTCTCCAATACCCAATTAACGAACTCCCTTCGCTGTCCATGGTCAGCTGGCTTCAGTTCCTGAGTCAATTGAATTTTGTATGGATGAAGATGCAAATCTTTCGTCAAAATTCGCTGCATAGTGGATTTGGAGACACCAATTTGCTGAGCTCGGTGTCGAATTGAGGTGGATGGAGTTTGAGCGACATCATCACGTACAGCTGCGACATTTTCGGTCGATCGACCTGGTCACTAACAGACCAAGTTTTGGCAAATTTATCCATTAATCTCTTTGCAGTTGACTCTTTTGGAGCATTATTGTGACCTCAAATTGATCGCAATTTACGAACTGTAGCCGCAAAGCTTCCACCATTTTGGTAAAACAATTTCACAATGAGAATGCGTTGTGCATTCGTGTTGCCCTCCATTTTTACTAACCTCGTACCTTCTACTAGCACACAATAACAATTGTTCAAATGTCAAACAATGACACTTCGAATGGCGCCAAATTTAAATCTTGTGTTCTTGTTGGGACAGCCTTTAATATAATTTATGTATAAAATTATCGACTATATTTATGAATATCAAATGTAAGTTATTCCAACACAAAAACATTTTAATACATTTTTCTAATAATTCAAAAGCAGATTAAAGGAAACGAAAAATAAAATGTATGTTTGCATACAGATGTTTCCAATAAAAATAAAAACAGTTGACGTGTTTCCGGTTTCGGTTTTGAATACTCTTTTATAACTGTTACTTATATAATCTAAAAAGTACTCTTCGTTTCAAAATAAAACTTTGTGTTATCAAAGTGGCGGACAACCAAAATGTGTGACCAAACTTGGTCCAACTGAGTTTCAACAATTGTGTATTTTATTTTCTGTTTTTGCAAACTGTAACGATAAAAGTTTAGTAAAATATTATAATGGATACACAAATTCTTTTATGTATTTGGACGATTTATTATCGTAACGCATTGGAAATATTATGAACATTATACAACTTTTGTACGCATCTAGATAGCGTTGTCGAAGTTTCATAACTCTATGTTTGGATTGCGTTTATGCAATGGCGAGTAGACAAAGGAACGCTATATTGAATATGATGGCATTGAACCGAATGTAGCAAAATCGAATTTGTTATTTATATGGCCATAATTGATGTTCTTGATGTGAATGTTTGGATGTTATGCGTTTTGGGGAAGAGCGATTATACATGGTTATGCATTTAGTGGTTTAAAAACCACCGGTCCGCCATTTGAAGTGTTGTTTATTTAGTGAAGGATTTGCCATTTACGAATATGGATCGTTTAACAACCGAAGACCGCGTAAATACAGTTAAAACTTATTACTAAAGTGGTGATTCAAACATAGACACTTTTCGTGCACTACGGGGCGACTATGGTCTTCATAATCGACCTACTGTGCAAGGAATTGACAAGAGTATAAAGAAGTTTAAAGAGACTGAAAGCTTTACAGATGTAGTCAGGCCTGTGCATCATAGCAGGGTACGAACTGTCGAAAATTGCACTTCTGTTAGTGACAGTGTAGCTGAAACCCCGAATTTGAATTCAGAGTGCTATAACCGTATGATAAACAACTTTTTTGGCTTGCAATTGAAAATTATGAACTAGACGATATGTGGTTTCAACAAGACGGTTCCACGAACCACACAACACAACCGATTTATGCTTTATTGCATTAGAAGTTTCCAGAAAGCGTAATTTCACATTTTGAAGACATCAATTGGCTACGTAGGCATTGGAATTTGACGCCATTAGACTTTTTTGTGGAGCTACATTAATGACCGTGTTTACGCGTATAATCCCCAAACGTAGGAGCATTTGAAAGCCAACATTCTTCTAGTCATCACCGAGATATCGCCCGAAATGTGCGAAAAAGTGGTCGAATACTACCTTAGAAGGATCCACTGCTCATTTAAATGACATTGTGTTTTGTACATAATGGTAAGGTCTAAGTATTATAATGAAATTAAAATTTCATCGAAATCATAACTTTATGTATATTTTATTTAACTTTACTTTTGAAACCGAAAAATGAATAGCCCGATATTCATTGGAAAAGAGCGAATGACTGAATTTAGGTTAGGTTAGGTCAGTTTGGCAGTCTGAATAGACAGACTCATTTGGACTGCGTAGCCATTGTGATACCACGGAAACTAGAGATTAGGATATCCTTAGTTTCCGTTGAACCATCCTGAGTGCCTCAAGAAGCTTTTAAGTCGGACAATATCTATATTGTCCAGATCTCCTAAATAAATAAGAGCCCAGTGTAGATCCCCTCCTGTTCGTCAGGGCGGGGCAATTGCAGATAAGATGTTCTATAGACTCATCCTTCTCTGCATCTCTACAACCCCTGCAGAAGTCACTGGTCGCAACATTCAATCCCACTGCATGTCCTTCAATCAGACAATGTTCCGTCATGATGGATACAAGAAATGAGACGTGGAGTCTTGATAGCGACAGCAGTGTGTGTGAACGCTTCAGATCTAGGCAATGCCACATTCGTGTGGATTGATTACAGCCCTGGACAGACGCCCACCTACAGTTTGCTACTAAATATGCTTTATCTCGCAGTAGGAGCTTGCAAGTGGCTAGAGGCACGCTCACGGACTCCAACTTGGCTGGACTTTGTAAGGTTGTCCCTAGTCTTGCCAGCTCGTCTGCTCTGCAGTTCCCTGGTATGTTAGGCACCTGCATAAGGTAAATCTTGAAATGCTGAGTCATCTCGTTAAGAGATCTGCGGCAATTCAGAGCTGATGCTGAATTCAGGAAGACAGAATCTAAGGATCTAATGGCAGCTTGACTGTCAGGGAATATGTTAATTCCCACCGTTGCGAGGATGATATATCACAGCCATTCTGCCACTTTCTTAAAGGCCAAAATTTCGGCCTGATAAACACTACAGTGATAATTTAATTTAATTGAATTTATTTTAAATAATTTGATATTTAAAAAATTGGAAGGAAAACACTTGCACGGAAGTTTACCAGTTAAATAAATATCGGTTGCTTCAAATTTAAAAATTTTCGCTACATTAAATATAGCAAATGTTGTTTAAATTTAAGAAGGGAATTCAACCAATTTACGTTTGAACATCTATAATTTTATTTTGTTGTCTGTACTGCTTCCGCGACTGTAACACTCTTAAAGATCCGATAATTGAGCAAAAGTATTATTTTGGCTTGGAAAAATTTATGGGATTGAGGTCAAAGGTATTTCAGATATTTCACGGAAACAGATGCTAAGAATTTTTCATAGCTGTCAAATTTAAAATTTAGATGACAAATTTAACAAAACAAATTCATTATTGCAATGAATTAATGCATTAATGAATAAAAAATTTGAGAACTTCTCATATTCAGCTAGTTTACACTCATTCTATTATATGACTCCATGAACGATCATATGCGCATTAGTCGTGTGTTCCTACTATTTCTTCTCTGATAACTATTTTATTTATTGTACAACTCTATTGTTCATAACTCTCATAACTTATCGTATGTATAAAAAAACTAGTACAGAAATTTTAGTCAAGTACGAGTATACTGATATTCATTCATTTCCGTTGCTTTTGCTCTGGTGAAATAGTATGAAAAAGTATTCAGTATAAAACCACAATAAATGAAGCATAACTTTAGTTAGCTGAAGTCTGTGCTTAGATATTACGGTGGAATCACTGGTATTTATTAAATCAGCTAATTTGTATACGTGGTCTCCTAACGAGCCTAGCAATGCAGTCCATTTCCGTTCATAGAACTAATTTTATTAAATGAGTGATGCTTGCCAAACTGTATTAAATTTAGTGCAATTTCAAAGTACATATAAATTAGGTATAGAACATATCAATACGTATTAAATTAGATAATTTGAATGGAAAGGTATGTCTATTCGGCCGCTTTATTAAATTTCTCTAATCATTAAACTCGAAACAATTGACAAAAATTTAAATAATTCCAGCAATTTTAGTGTACGAAATAGGAATGATGGTGAAAAGTCGGAACAAAAATTTATAAGGGAGCTAATAGGAGGGATTCGGCAATACATGCCATTTTCATTGTCAGAACTTAGCTTTCCAAAAGTACGAAGAGCGCTAAACGTAAATGAATTTTAAATTTAATCTGTCATATTGTGAATACTTGATCTTGAACATATACTCCCTCTTTATTTCACTATATAAAGGATATAGATGACGTGGTCCCTTAAATGGTTTATAAGATGGGATGTCTGTTTCCAGTATGTTTACGATACTACCATACTCGTATTCAACTTTTAATTGACGAATAAATGATATAATTGTTTAGAAAATCCAGAAAATCTTCAAAGCTCTGTCCACTCTTTGCAGGAAAGATTTTCTCAATGGGTCGAGTTCAGGGAGTGGTAGCGCAGAGAACTTTTTGGCAAACCATTGCCGGGATACCGTTCGTGTAGGAAACACAGTATTATCGTGCATTATATTCTGAAGTAGAAATTTTATAGCAAAACATGTACAGATACACAGTTGCTTATGTTTACGACGACTGTTTTGCAGGTAGGTTCTGTGGGTTCTGTAGGTTCTATTTGGCATATATAGAAATATTAAGAAATATTTAGACTTTAGTCCAAAGAGAACCTTAAGTTCGTCTACGCTTTCGAATAATATATCACACACTGATGTTTATTTGCAAAAGATTTTAGAAGATGTTAGAACCTAAGGCAAACATACATAAATATCACTACAAACGTAGTAATTGAATATAATGTTCGAAAAGGAAGAGTTTTTTGCAAATGTTTACTTAAAATCGATTTTATATGCGAATTTCGTTAACAGCAGATGTCATTTTCACCACAATTTTATACAAAATTCTCTCCGATTTCTATAATTTTTCAAACTTTCAACTTCGCCTTCGCATACTCGTATGTTTGAACACAAATTTACTACTACTAAATCTACTTTTTTGTTTACTGAATAATTTTATTCTGTGTTAGAAGTTGTAATAACTGAATGCATATTTCATACTTCGCTTATTGCGCAGCAATTCATAGTAGCAAATTTACGCAAAAATATTTGTTGTTTAAAACTTTTACGTAGTAATAATCTTAGAAATGAAAGCAAGTGT
>JAHXMU010000479.1:390540-412853 GCA_019455685.1 Philornis downsi | reverse complement strand
GGAATAGGAATAGGAATAGGAATAGGAATAGGAATAGGAATAGGAATAGGAATTGGAATTGGAACAGGAATAGGAATGGGAACAGGGATAGGAATAGGAATAGGAATAGGAATAGGAATAGGAATAGGAGTAGGAATAGGAATAGGAATAGGAATAGGAGTAGGAATAGGAATAGAAGTAGGAAAAGGAATAGGAATAGGAATAAGGATAGGGGATAACAATAAAACAATAAAGAGGAATAGGAATAGGGATAGGGGATAACAATATAAATAAAACAAAAACAAAAATAAAATAGGAATAGGAATACGAATAGTAATAAGAATAGGAATAGTAATATAAAAAAAAAAAATAAAAAAATAAAAAAAAATAAAAATAAAAAAATAAAAAAAAATAAAAATAAAAAAAATGGTAAAATAAATGGAGCCGCAAAATATCTACTGAAATTTTGACCTAACGGATTGCAGTATTAAATTAAAATTTTATATCTGACAATTACAAGATTTGATAATAAGACCTCCCTTCTTATTGAAATCTTTTCGAATTACTCTACATATTCTGGCAGCTCATATGAAAGTTATAATTCGACACACGTTGCTGGCGGATTGGCTGGTAGACACAATAATTGTCGTAAATCTTTATGAAACTTCTTAACACTTGATGCCGCCCTACTTTAAGTTAAATCGTAGCTGGATGTAGTAAATCCGCAAACTCCATTTGGTCCGTCCCATACATATTGACCGATTTTCCGGAATTCGGTTTTCCCTGTTAGTTCTCACTTATAAACCGAAATAATTGAAATTTTTAAACATCGAATTGGATTATAATATAATGCTTATAATGTTATGAATATGTTTGACTGAATTTAACACCAATCTAATGTCACCACGCTCCTTCTGATGATCGCATACAAGTATTTTTAGATCAATCTTATTACGGGTTTGGCGAACTAAATTCTGATAATAAAAATGGAGACTATAGTGGCAGATACCAGAAGAAAGCTTCCATTCAAATCGATCGATTCGAATCTGGGCTCGGATAGCCCCGTCCTCTTTGGTAACTCTCACAAACAAATTGGAACAAATTATATAACTTAACCCAAATAATTCCAAATTCATGTCTTTCATTCAATTGCACTGAATTCAGTAAAGTTTCGCATGCGTCATTTATATATATATTTATATATTTATTATACATATTTAGTACATTTAATTCTGTGGATGAAAATGAACCGAATTGCTACTCCTTCCATAATTTTGAAACGGAGGAGAAAAGTTATAATTTTGTTTCTTTTATTGTGCTACAATTTCATAAGTCAGTTTACCTAATTACCATTTTCATACTGCTTGTAAAATGAACGCATTGGTTGCAAAAAGTTGCATTATTCTATTGTGTTAACAATTAGGACATTAGGATGAAAGGGACCATGTGGTACATATATTAGAAGCAAAGTGCATTTGTAGAATTGAGAGCACTTGATGTCTAATACTGACCAATATATGTGAAATATCATCACTGTTACTATGAAGTTTTTATGCAATATGATGTGTTTCTATTCATATGTGATGTTATTACATGTGACCAAAAACAAGGTTTAAAATGTATTCACTTTTACACTAAAAACTAAAGCATTCACTCTTGCTCACACAGTTTGGTTTTTGTTATCGTCATGATGAATTACACCCAGTTGGAAATCACATTACATGACAATAGATCATTGTATGAAATATTGCCATTTTATTTTTTTTTTTTTTAGAAAGTGCCTTTGAAAGTACAGCTACTATTTGGAAAGTGCTTTATAGCATTTTTTTGTTCCCAACAGAGTAGTATTGTCATTATCATGTCTAAAATTGTGCATTATTTTCAATAAGGTTTTTTTCAATGATTTATCATGGTTTGTTTTTTTCTTTTGAGTTAAGCATATTAGTTTTAACTTTTTTTTTTTGCAATTTTTTCATAAATGGGAGTGACTTGACCATGACAGATTAATGTTTTGTTATCCCCCTTTCCAGTGCCCTGTACACATTTCGATTTATTTTCTCATTTCTATTGTTTGTCTGTATGAGTGCGTTTTTATGTTTTTTTAATCAAAACGACATAACAAAGGCACAAAGGAGTATGAATTAAAATCATTTCAATCGTTATACAAAAATTGAAATACTTGAAAAAAATTGATAATCTAAGGAAAACGAAACTAATAAAAGTTTAAAGCATATAATTGCATCAAAAGTATGCTTATAGTATACGCATGTATACGGTCATCCATTTAGTGTTTTCAAAACTCTCCGTCTAGCAAGCCTGTCAGCAGTTATTTATTTAGTGAAAACTTTGTCATTTACGAATATGGATTAACAACCAAAGAACGCGTAAAAATGGTTAAAACTGACTACAAATGTGGTGATTCGAACGTTGGCTTTTAATCGAACAAAATTTTCTTCAGCGATGAAGCTCATTTCTCATTCGGTAGTCACGTCGGACAACCCAGATGTGATTGTGGGAAAACCATTGCATCCAGAAAGAGCGACTGAAAATGAAAAATAATTAAAAAATATGAATATGAAAATCATGCTGGAAAATTTTAAAAAAGTTCCTCTGCTGCAATCAATCCAGGGCTGTCATTTAAATGACATTTTATTTCGTACATAATGACAATGTCCAAACTTTATAATGAAATAAAAGTTTCGCCGAAATCATAGCTTTATGTGTGTTTTATTTAACTTTGTTTTGAAACCGAAAAATAAATAACCCTATACTTTAGAGGCTTATTGTTTAGTGTTATTACCATGCTTAGAAGAGTGTTGTAATGTTTTTTGGAAATTTAAAAAGGAAAATTCCCACTCTATCACTCAGATGCAATAGTTGTTTATTCCCCGCCGAAACCGATGAATTAATGACAGTATAGCAGATTTTAAATCCAGGTATAATAAAATAAATACGGTTTTTACGAAAGATTATGTAAAATATTCTGAACGTATGCAAAGTTGGATGGAATCCACGGGGGTGTTACGTGAGTCTCTCCGTGAAAGCGTTACCCCCGGTGCGCTAGTCACGCTGGGCAAATTACACTGGGACTGCCAGCGCCTCTCTGAGATTGCCAAGTAAACTTGCACTATCTAGGAATATGGTCGACAATTTGGGGAGCAAGCAAGCTACCGTAACTATGAGACCTCTCTAATATTGTTCCCTTCTATTTCTACTATAATTGGAAAATTGTTGAAAAATTTTGCAAAATTCACAGAAGTGGATTAATGTTTTTATATTCGAATTTGTCAAATTTTGTCAGTTTATTACTCTTTTCTGCGCCTCTCAGCCTCCTTTCTCTTGCGGATTGACCTTCATCGGAGACAGGTGCAGGGATGAATAGATAATTATGAATTTGTCTACCTTATATATTCTCAAACAAGCATTTTTAGCTGTCACAAATGGAATTGCAAACGTAGGATACCCCATCCTACGATAATAGGTATAAAAAAGAGTCAAGAAAAAGAAGTTTCAAATGAAAACAGAATAAAAGTGCATACATAAACTTCAATAGATTCTCCTTTGAACAGGCGTAGTGTTACTGTCCGTCGAGGTTGATATATTTGGGGGGCCATATGGAAACATGTACCAACGTGAACTGTTTTCAGCAAGGTTTTCCTCATCTCAGTGGAATTAAATAACCAAATAGTAATGCCAGTTAAAGTTGCTACTATTACCACATTATTGGCAGAAAACTGCGAGATGCTACTGTTGCCTTCTGAGGCATCGAGAAGGAGTCAGCAAAAATAGTTCTGGCGGTAAACGAGGACAAAACAAAGTTATTTGTTTTAATGAATCAGGACGCTTGGAATGCTGTGTGAGCGTTGATGACTATAATTTTGGAGTGGTGAATAAATTCATCTGCACTGCTTCCACTGTAGACAAAACGAATGGCATCAGCATGGAAATAAAAAGGAAAGTATTGTTTGCTAACATGGGATACTATGGGTTAACTAAGTGATTCTATGATAAATTTGACTGCACCAGACGTGGGTTCCACCCGTCTTTTTAAAATTCCCTTGGCACCCTTTTTTTAGGCATTGTGGCGCAGCCCCCTTTGAAAGTATAGAGTGAAAGCTTACAACTTGAATTCGACTGCACCTTCGCCATAGCCATATGCTCATTTCATCAAAATCGGACTACCCATTTGGAAACTGCAGATTTATTTCCATATTTTTTTTTTCAAAACTATCCATTGTGCGGTATTGACGTGGTCCAACGCAACAATACACAGCGATAGCGTTGGTTGGGTCAGGTTGTGCGAAAGGGCCCAAATGGTCCAGCACGCAAAGTTTTCGACAACGAACTGAATGGATGGCGCAGAAGAGGGCGACAAACACTTCATTGGAGGCACCAGACTTCTGAAATACTATTGAAACTTGTTGCGACGAATTGGAGAAGAAAAGCAGAAAACCAAAGCGGTGGAAGCGCTTTTCTATGTGCGGATATCAGTATAACCTCCACCTAAGAAGAAGAGAAGTAATGAAAATTTTATTTTGAAAAAGCGATAGATGGTTCACTTATTTAGAGTTTTGTCGAAACCTACTACAATATGGTAACTTCTCGATGGAGGAAGGGATGGAACCAATCTTGAGTTTCAAATGTTTAAACTAGTGGCCAAACTAAAAGAATTAAAGGTGATCTGTGGTATGTACAGCCTAATGAACGTGTAGGCGAAGGACCATAAAAGTTCTTCTATATAAATTTTTTTGCGCACAGTGAGTTTCACCCCTATCTTGTTCAACAAATTTAAAATGTAGAGTTTACGATACCAGAGTGAGGCGGCATCTGTTTTTCTTTAATTTCGCTGTCTCATTCTTTTTTTTTTTTTTGAAACTACATAAACATTCCAAAGTTTTGCCACATGAGCGCTTTTCATATCCTCTTCGTGACATCAATAATCGTTTCAGGGTTTATCACCAACCCCCACAGAGTTAACACACACATGGAACTTTTATATGCACATATATGTATGTGTGTATGGGGTTATGTATATGCTTGTAAATTTATGATGGTAATATTTGCTATGTAAGCATACGAAGTACGTACACACATGTTTTTGCGGTAAACGCAGAAGCGTCCAAGTGATCACACCTTAGGGTTATGAACATTAAGGCGACTCGCATTCACGAGAAATAATGGGCAGGCAGCATGAGATCTTCCTGTCTACTTGCCAACCATCATGAATTGTCATGAATTGTCCATAGAGCCGTGGGCGAAGTGCGTTTAAACGAGCGTAATAAAACGGCTTCTTCCTACACATAATATATTGGGGTTTTTTTGGTAAACCATATCTATTTGGCATTATCCTATAGGCAAATGTATCCCAGCAAAAAAATCTGGAAGTCATTCAAAAAGAATAACATTTTCATCACTTTCTGTGGCACAATGTAGGCATATTTATCATTTCCAAAAAAACATTTTGATATCTTTTCAAATCTGAACAAACTCAGTAGTTCTTTATAAACTGAATTAATGCAATAGTTTTTTTTTTTGAGCCATCAAAAGTAAACGATTTCAGTGAATTTGCAAACATGGAAAACAAAATCGTCACCTTTGTGTAATTCAATATTTCCTTTTGAAAGGTCTCAGTCCAACCATTATTAAAACTGAGCTAAATTCTAATCTGGGGGAAGTCTGTGCCTTCATTTTCGGTCATAAGATATTGCTTAGCAGAGTTTAAACGAGACCGTACGAGCTGCCAAGACGAACACCGTAAAGATCGACGCCAGACAAAGTTAAGAAAATCCACAAAATGGTATTGGATGATCGCTGGCTGAAGATGCGTGAACTAGCTGAAAGGACAGGCATTTAAAAAAGTGCTCTATATCGTATATTAACCTAAAATTTAAAGATTAGAAAGCTGTGCCCAAAACGGGTACCGTGCTTGTTTTCAATAGAGCAGAAACAGCGTCTTGAAGATGTTTCAGTAGAGTGCCTGGCGATGTTTCACCGGAATATAATCGAATTTTCGTGTCGATTTATAACCAGGGATGAGACATGGGTTCACCACTTCAAACGTAAGACAAAAGAACAGTCAGAGCAGCGGACTGGAATGGGGGAATCGTGTCCAAAGGAGGCGAAGACGGCACCATTTGCAGGCAAGGTCATGGCGTCCGTTGTTTGGGATGCTCGTAGCGCGGATATTATGCTAATTTATAGCATAAAGAAGAAGGTGAAGACAGCTCCATTTGCAGGCAAGGTAACGGTGTCTGTTTTTTGGGGTGCGCATAGAAATGTTTTTATCAATTATCTTCGGAAATGAAAAACCTTTAACGGCTAATATACCATGACAGTAGGTAGAGCTTAATTTCCACTATGGAAATTAATTTAATTTTAATTTATTGGAGCGTGTAGATTATGAAATTATGGAAAAAGGCTGCATTTGGCGAAAGAAGAAAGTATTGTTTCATCCAGACAATGCTCCAGTTCACACATCTACTACTACAAAATTAATGAATTAAAATTCGAATTGCTTCATCACACAACATATTTGCCAGATTTAGCTCCATCGGACTATTATTTATTTTCAAACTTGAGAAAATGCGTCGGTGTTGTAAGATTTGCCAACAATGAAGAGGTGGAGTCTGCGGCTGATGGCTATTTTAAAGAGTTTGAGAGTTTTTACTATGAACAGGGCATAGGAGCTATTGAATACCGCTGGAAAAAGTGTATAAATCTAAAAGGTGATTATGCTGAAAAATTAGGAAAATTTTTCCCAACTTGTTTGTGTCGTCTTTTTTAGGTCGGCTAGTTTTGGAACCGCCCACGTACAAGTAGATCTTCTATATCTATCCAGCTATTTGAATTATGGAAATTCTAAGCATAATATTTTTTGAAATTTTTTCCCATCAGATTTTCAATAAAATTGTTATAAATCCACAGTTGCTTGTCCGGTTATGATTTTACAGATATCAATTTATAAGACCTGACAGCTATTTTTCAGATGCTTTTGTGACTTCCGCAATATATTTGCAAAGAGAACAGCTTTCATGGTCAATTTAGATACAGATCCGCTGAAAATTTATTAACGTAATTATCAAATTAATGTATGAAACTTAAAAATTAAAAAAATATAAATTAATATTGAAATATTATTAATGTAAAAGGCAGCATTTCAGAAAGAACGCTCGTATTAAAAATATTTGAGTTTAATCAACTTTGTTGCAAATAGCTTAAAAAGCTTTGACAAACTACAGGCTGCCTTATGAATGTTGCTGCTAAGGTGTTATTTAAAGGTGTTGTTTAGAAGTGTTTTTTTCAGAACTGTATGGAAAGAGAATCTTTTTCAATTTTGTGCGGATTCATCAAAAGGCAGAATTGGGTAACAAGAAACTCCACGGTCTGTCTCAAAGTTTCCTGAACTTACTACATCTGATTTTTAATTGAGAGATTATTGATGACAGAAAGTTTACAAAACAAAATCAATGAATTTGGATCACTTAAATACATCTTAATTCTTCACAATAGGGTTTGGATGTTACCTAAAATCGATTGTACGTAAAAACCCTTTAAAATTATTTTCAACTGAACAAATAAAGAACAATTTGCATTAATTAAAAAATAAATTTTTTGAGTTTCTTAATATAGCGACATTTACCAGCCACTGTCTTCCAGGAAAGTAGTATTCTGTCAACCACAAATACCACAAAAACGGAACAAGTAGATGGAATTTAGGAACTCTTGTAGGTCTATTTACAAGAAAAAAAAAAAAAACAAAGGAACAAAAAAAATAAATAATTTCCAAAAGTGCAACATCAAAAAAAGTGGACTCAAAACTGTGATATTTAGGAAAGTGTTCGAAAGCGTTCAGTTCACGAACTTCACAATTCAGAAAGAAAACATTTTGCAATTCCTCGTTAAAGTAGCCAGATTTTATATTTAAATGGTGATCATAGAATTTTATATTCGCGACCCACCACAGTGGAAATTAAGTTCTACCTACTGTCATGTTATATTACTCACATGATACTATCCTTATGTTTATTATGAAAGCACCAACGCCGCGTATGGAGTCAGATGGTCAGATGGTACTATAAAACATATACGAGATATATTGATTCAAAGAAAATTTCATGAATAAATAAATATTGAATACTTATTGAGTACTTCTGTGTAGTCCTTCCACTCACATAATTTTCTGATAAAAATACAGGTTACGAGTTTAGACAAATATTGTAATATTGGTGCATAATCTATTGGCTATGGCAGAAGCCGAATCTCATTTAATTGGAATTTACTAATCGTACCATCAAATTGGCAACATCCTATATTCAGTTGGCGATAGACATGTTTTCCAAGTTTTGGTCTAAATGCATTTGGCAGATACAATAAATTGAATCCAAATTAGTCCCTATTAGATAAAAATAACCACTAAATTCTCAAATTTATTCTGGAAAGGTAATAATTCAAGTATATTGATTAATTCAAGTATATTGATTAATTCAAGTATATTGAGCAAAATTAACATTTTAAACATTTTTGCTGTAATCCAAAAATAATTAAAGCCGTAACTTTAAGTATTTATTTTGATACGTTTTTCTTTTTTGTATGGTCCACTGTTAACTTTTAGAACAACACAAGAGATAAATAAATTAAAATTATTGTCAACAATCGAAAAATCAATCAACAAAAATGAATGTGAACTACTTTCTCACATAGCTTTTTAAAATTATTTTACACTGAGATTAATATTTAACTGTCCTCTAATGCTATTGAATTTAACAATTATGACCGAATAATAATAATATTTGTACAAATCTTACCCTCTTTCTGGAACGCAGTGTAATAGTTATGTAAACAACATCCACTTGCAAAAATTACATTCAAATCCTTTGATTAAGAGCTGAAAATGGGATAAAACGAATTATTAAAATATGTTCATATCACATGTCGTATATCTTAGATATATAATGAAGACACTGAAGTTCAAATTAATATAGGGTGATTTTTTAAGATTTAAGTTTTTCAGTTTGGCAGCACTGGTTGGTAATGGCGTCCAAACGTCATCTGTCAAAGTGAAAAGTGTACAGTATACTCTGCCATTTCATCATGGAATGACGAATCTAATTTTTGGTGAATGGACTTTATAAAAACTCAATAAAAATCCGCTGTTTTAGCAAAGTTGTCGCATCTGGAGTGATGGACAGCCACATGCCATACATGAATTACCGATGCATCCCGAAAAAACCACAGTCTTGTGTGGTTTATGGGATGGTGGCATCATCTGTCCATTTTTGATTGTGTACGTATTGTGGAAGAAACGCTACCGTCAACGGCGAACGATATCGAGCCATGATACGCGATTTCTTTGCCCCAACTGGCTGAGTTGAACATGGTTGACATGTGGTTTCATCAGGACGGTGCAACATGCCACACTGCTCGTGAAACAATGGATATGTTGAGGGATGAATTTAGTAAGCAGCTTATATTTCGATTTGACCCTGTAAGTTGGCCTTCAAGATCTTGCGATTTAACGCCTCTTGATTGTTACACCACAAGAAATAATCAAGAGGCGTTAAATCGCAAGATGTCAAGTCGTTAGTCTACGTGAACAAGCCGAACACTATTGAAGCCTTACAGGATAACATAACACGCGTTATTCGTGGAATACTGGCCGAAATGCTCGAAAAAGTGACGAAAAATTGGACCCTCCGAATGGACATTTTGAGACGGAGCCGCGGACAACATTTACATGAAATTATCTCTAAAAATTAAATGGCAAAGACTAATTTATCGATTCCAATAAAAAATTTTAATATATGATGCAAATTTGAGTGTTTTATGCGATTTTTAAAAAAACTACGATTGAAAAATCACCCCTTAATAACTGTGGTGATGCTCAGTAAGCGTTCAAGCATCTAAATAATAGTAAAACGCTAAATACCTGTCAAAATGCAAGTACAAACATCGTGAAAGAGCATAGTGGTGGAAATTTCACATACCAAAATCTACAAATTGTTTCAAAACTTTCATATTTGTTTTATCATTTCTAAACCCATGAGTGCTTACAAACTTGTATTGCAGCGAATGCATTTATTCAAGGACGAAGGTAGAAGGTAGGATAGTACATCGTAAAGGTATATAACTCACATCCAATAACTATAATTTTGGACAAAAGAGCTTACGTTACTGCGATTACAGCTCTTTAGTCTAGGTGATACCGTCATTTTTATTCCCTTTTGTCTATTGATTTTCCCTGAAAATCAAATTTTCGTAAAATCTGTTATTAATTTAATTTTGGTCTTTGCTGCTTCAGCCTTCATGTCTAGTTTGGGTCAGTTCTCACTCCATTTACTTCCTATTCGAATTCGAAAGTTTGTATTTTCATTATTTTCCATAATAGAATAAATAGTTCTAGTTTCAGGACTTAAATTTTTGCTACCTAGCTCCAGGCGGCTCACAGTGTTTCGACTAGTACAAGTTAGCGGGACAAAATTATTTTTTCACTTATTTCAATTGTTTATGTATATTCCAGGCAAATTAAGCTATTTTAAGAAAAAAATTTACCGCGTTGTTTTTTTATGGGCGTGGCTAAACTTTTCCCTCTAAATTAGTCAGCTACGCAGGCATATTTAACTGTAACTCGGGAACGACTTGTCAGATTTTTATAAATAAAACATTAGCAAATGCGTAATACAATTTTATTAAATTCGATTGAATGTTATTTTATTCCATCTTTACAGTTTTGGAGTTATTTAGAAATTAATGGAGACAAAAAAAAAAATTTTTTTGTGTGAAGTTCAATTCAAATTTGTAATGATAGTACCCACATTTATTAATTTTCAAAATATTATTTCTTTTCAAACAAAGTCGTACAATATCAATTACTTACAAGTATAAGTAAACTTCATAAGTACAAGATGTATGAGCAACAAAAATATAACTAATATTACATAACGTATATACTAAGGCATGAATTAAAAGCAACTGCAATAGAAAATAAAATAAGAAAAATAGCTACAACACAAAATATTTTAAACCTGCTAATCTGCATCACATGAGTCGTCATCACTACTCTCCCATTCACAGAGTAAATAATCCTCCCCTTTTAATTCGTGATGATGACTTACTTATGGTATTACGGATGGTAATGAAGGTGGGGTACTTAATCAACTGCAGAATTTCCGATGGCAAAGAAGTAAAGTTTCTTAGCGGTAATTCTCTATACGAGTTAATAACAGTATCAGACGTAATTAAAAGCATTCTCAAAAGATCTGTATTTGTGGCAATACGTGACCGCTTCCCGGTGTGCCGTTCACGGAATCTACGACAGTCTTTATTTCTTGGCTCCTGGGCTTCTTCGGAGAGTCGTCTAATGGGAACAAGAAAGTTCTTTATAACTTCCGCACTGTGCCCAAGAATTTTATGCACAGTAACAGGCATGGAATGCCACGAATACAGATCAATGTATAGTTTTATAGTATCAACACAAAACTTTTCGAATTCTATATAATTTATGTCACATCCCGATGACAAAGTTCTTAAAATTACATGAAATCTACGAATAAAGTTTACGTCTAATCCTGTAATTTCGCTGCTCAATTCAGCTTTCGAAAAAAAATCTACGTGCTGTGTTTCCATCGTTTGTATTACCATGTTACCCATGTTTCGATTTATCTACAATGAGACCAATTCGATCTTTAAACACTTTTTGTAGCTCTTATGAGCGTTGCTTCACAATAGCTTTGTCATTATCTCCCCTGACTTGCCACTTTTTGATTTCTAAATGATAGCTGATATGAAGCAAACATTCAGACGTGCGGATCCGTGTATGTAAAGTAGATAAACCAAATGCAAGGCGTTCTTCCTTGCTGGGGAATTTCTTTGTCTCTTCGTTCATAGTAGACGGGGTTGCACCGCAAATATAACACTTTTGTGTAAAAGTTGTGTCTGTAGGGCATTGCACACTTTGCCATCAGTCATTGTCAGCAACAAATCGTGTTTAACAGAGATTTGAGATCCACCAACGTTACATAATGTTTCTTCTAAAATGTTAGAAGTTTCTACTTTCGTAAACTCTTTTGTCTCCTTGACAAAAATAAACTTAATAGGATGGCAATATAAAGTAGGGAATGGTCTTGGATTTTGCCAGATCACAGCCTCGCCATTTCGTTTTTATTGATGAGTTTTCAAATGATTTTCTGGGTCACCCTACGGTGAAAGCCGCTGATGATGTTGAAGGACATATATTCGGCTGGTTGACATACATCTTTTCGAGTCCGGATCTCTATAACCAATCTTTATTTTTTTTTTTAGAAACGTTTCTTTGTTACTCTTTAAAGAAATCCACTTTTCATTGCATTTTGCTGAAAGGCTTGATATTTTCATTTTGAGTTTTTCAGAGAATCATCTGAAATGTCAGACATATTGAATTTTTCACTTAGATAGCAAAAAATTCCACCATTTCGCTCAGTTTTGTCATGTTTAAACCATTCTTAAAAAAACTCAATTTTCGTTATAGTCACGACTCGCTCTGAAAAAAATTAAATAATTTCACTTTGGGGTCATTTCGGGGTCTATAATATATATGAATCTTTGCATGTATATTATAGAAATGATATCCAGCTAGATTTTTCTGTATATAACACCTATAATGTACATGCAAAGATTCATAGGTATTATAGACCCCGAAATGGCCCGAAAATAAAATTATTTAATTTTCAGTGGATAAAAAAAATTGTTACTCTTTAAAGTTTACACTAAATGTAAAATTTTCTAGATTTATCTGTGCACTTACAAATTGATATTACTCTATAACTATACATGTTTTTTATTAAAAAAAATAAATCATAATAAGTATATACCTTCATCAGAATATTCCATCACAAAAAAACTAGTTTCACTTTTCCATCAATTTTAAAATATGTTGTCACAAGCCTGCATAAAATGCAACTGATTTGTAAATGAAAATGATGAAGGCTACTTTGCCCACTTGATAAGATACCTTAATAAAGTAATCAACATATTATTTTTTTTTTTTTTTAATTCCTTACCTGCGAGGTGTTGTTTGCAAGTCGTGATCAGTTGGTCGTGGAAATTGTGTCATGAATTTTGTCCCGCTAGCATGTTCTAGCCGAATCACTGTGCGGCTGTTCTATTTATGCCTAATTTCTTCCCTGTTTATATCTTAAAACAATGAAAGTACCTTCTACGGGGGCAGTCCCAAAACTAGCCGACACGACGTATAGATTGTGCCTGTAGTTGGAAAAAAAAATATTTTGATGAAAAGTGGCAATCTCATGAAGCATATGTTTTAAGTTTCAAGGCGCTGCGTTGTTCAGTCTTTTTCTTTAAGCCATCAGAAGTAAACAATCGCGGTGAATTTGTAAACATGGGAAAAATTGGTAACGGTTATGTAAATCAATATTTCCATTTGAAAGATTTTACTCGGGTGGAGTTTACTCCTTCGTTTACGATTTGTGAAATATTGGGTAACAGAATTCAAACGAGGCCATACGAGCTGCCAAGATGAACACCGTAGTGGTCGACCAATTGAGGTGTCCACCATATCATAAAACGGTATTGGATTATCGTCGGCTGAAGGTGCGTGATGATGCCACTTCGAAAAGTGTTATACATCGTATACTGACCAAGGATTTGGTTGCTTGATTTCCACAGCGTGGTGAAGATGTTTCAGTAGAGTATTTGACGATGTTTCACCGCAATAAAGCCGAATTTTTGCGTCACTTTATAACCATAGATTAGACATGGGTCCACCATTTTGCACCTAAAACAGAGGAACAGTCAAAGCTGTGTACTGGAATGGGAGAATCGTATCCAAAGAAGGCGAAGACGGTGCCATTTGCCGGCAAGGTCATGACGTCTGTTTTTTTGGGATGTGCATGGGATTACTTTTATTTATTGTGTTCGGAAAGGAAAAACCATCAACGGCAAATATGCTAATTTATTGCAGCATGTAGGTGATGAAATTATGGAAAAAGGCCGTAAAAGATTTGCCAACAATGAAGATGTGGAGTCTGTGGGTCATGGCTATTTCAAGGAGTTTAACAATTCTTACTATTATCGGGCAAAAGGAATATTATGTTGAAAATTAAAGAAAATGTTTCCCAATTCTTTTGTGTCTTCCTTGTTAGGCCGGCCAGTTCGGGACCACCCTCCTTCACGGCATCTCACATTTGAAACATGCATGAACCCTATTCATGTGTAAGTAACCATAATGTTCTCTTCAAGTAGTATTTGCCTATATTGTTTACACACAAAAGTACCAGCACATTTACATATATCGGTACTGATATACTGTACTTCATCCTGCATAAGAGGCCTCACATATCCCAGTCTTTATCCTGCATAAGAACCACTACATACGAGTCTTTCCTTTTCATCTACGTTAATGTTTATGCTTGTTATTGTTGTGCTCCAAAATAGGCTTTAGCATAAATTAACTCCAGTGCTTAGTGTAAAGCCTCATGTTGATTACAACGATGAGTAGATTGTGTCTATATGACTAGGTAGGTTTATATATTCTCTATTATGTTGGTTTTTATTGTTTGTCTCTTGACATCTGATATTATTGGTTAGATGAACATTTCCTGCTACTCATTGTTCTGTTACTGAATGTAATAGGGCTGGCCTTTTGGGTGGATGTGTTAATATACAGTTTATCCTTATGTCATTTTGCAATTTACTTCTAGTTCTAAATATAGTTGTGCTGTAGCTCTCGAACTGCTGGAAGTCGTAAAGTTGGCAAATAATTTGAATTTTTCTTTGAAAATCAAATTGAAACAAATTGAATTATTGATAGCAGTAGATTGTAAATAATTAAGGATGTTCTTGTAAAAATATCAATAGAATTTTACAGGGTGGCGCAAGGAACAATCATCTATCTTTGTGCTTTCAACAAAAAAGAAAAAAAATAGTATTTTCAGAAAACCCGCTTAAAGGGATTGTCAAAATTCTTTAGACGTTAGGTTGATTCAACTGTGCTATATATATTGCACGGAGTTTGGGCGTGATGTGTCATTTTGTTCGTTTCTGTGCCTGATTTGTTAGTTCATCCTAGATGTGTTTTGCCGTGTTTACAATGGATAAAAATGTTAAACAAAGAACTTAAATTTCGTACTGCAAATGGAATTCAGTGTGCCATATCGCTGGAAATTAAACATAAGGCTTATGATGAATTAACTTTATTATTCCCTCCTACAACGGATTCAACAAGCTTTACATTTAAATTAATTAATAAGCTTGGAAAGGGCGCTTTCCAAGTCTGTTGAAATGGAAAAAAACTACCTCAAAGCCGATAAAATGTCAGGACAATGCTGTCTCTGTTTTCTTTGACTATCGCAGTTCTATGCACTTGGAGTTACTACCGGTATATCATAGAATAAATAAGGATTAATATCTGATTATTATGCGGCATTTGAGAGAGAAAATTTATTAAAAGAAGGTCAGGTTTGTGAAACAAAACTCATGGATTTTTTATATATATGTATATGTATATATATATATAAATATATAAATATTCTGCGAATATATTTGAATATATTGAATATATTTTTATATTTAGGGTAGAGGAACATTTAAATACTTTGATACCTCGATAGTGACATTTACTGCTTAATAGTATTGCAGAACATTTCGCTTTAGCTAGCTAGCAAGTTTTTTTTGTAATATAGAAATATTGATAAACTAGACAGTAAATAATTTGACCACTTGAATATTCCACGTGAATAATTCTTGTTGAATCAGCGAAGACTTATGATCATGAGAAACATGTCAATGCACTAAAATAGAAATGTGAAATTTTATAAAAAATAAAAAAAAACTGTAAAAAATAAAACATAAAAAGGAAAAAATACAGTACAAAGACAGTAAAAAAGGTTCATAATATGTATGTTAATATAATATTGGACTGGACATTTTCCAATGAAAATTTCAAATTTATAAAATTTTTCAACGATCACTGAGTATATGAATTATGATGGCTCTTTACAGTATTTCCCAACCATAATACATTTCTTTTAATTAATGTTTAATTAAATTAACGTTTAGCCGTTTACAATTGTTAAAAAACATTGAAAATGTCTGTTTTTCTACTGTCCTGATATCGTCAACTTTTGCTACATGCTAAGTGTATGCTCTAGGCCCATCATCAGAAAAATAGATTGGCGCAAAAAATGTCCTCTTCTTATACACTGTTTATTGGTTTTGTCCCTTTTTCCTGTGAAAGCGCAGTGTAATGGAACGATGTATTAATTGGATTGGTTCTTACCATTGTATAGGTATACACCTATTAATTAGTGAACAGATTAACATTTTTCATTTTAACATGTTAAAAGTGGTGGGTTTAGATTTCATTTGGGTAAGTTTTTTCATACTAGATGCAATTTTGCCCAGTTCCAAACTCAACCTGTCTATGACCATGATATATTTTAACGGACTCATAACCTCAGGCGGGTCCTCCTCTCTCGAGCTTTTAACAGGCATGCAGACAGGCATAGAAGTTTGGTAGCCATCCTTGGCTACAGGCTGTGTATTCTGTGTTGTGCGGTCTCAGATGACTATTGCCAGTTATTGCTAACTGAATAACAACCGTAGCATATTCGCATTTTGCTGTGATGGGTTTAAAAAGTTGCCTATATTATACAATTATATATAGGTAGGTGGTTGTACACATTATTTAACATGAGAACCTTTAATACTGTACGTATGATCGCCGCGGATTCAACCACCCATACATCCTTCTAGCAATCTTTAAGCGGAAGTTACTTCGATAAGTCTGATGTCCACTTTGAGTAGTCGAGCAATCGAAAAATCTAGTAAACGGTGATGCTCCGTGTCGTTGCTTAACTGCAGGTCCTATGTTAGCTCATTGCGAAGTTCCCCAACATCTTATTTATGGGATGGAAGGAAATTTGTTGTTGAACTAACTTTTATTTATCTTCACGCAACATCGGTGGTTCCCAAAAGTGCTTATTAAAAAACACTCTAAAGTAAAGCACAATAAATAAACCAAAATTTCAACGTTTTGAAATCCTCCGCTATGAAATTGAGGAGGAACTGCTGATTTTTGCTATACAGGTTAAATTGTATGCGGGACAAATGCACAATACGCATTTTCATTCACGGAACAAAGTTTACTAAATCCTTTATGCTTGCTAAAGTATACCGAAATTATTGAATTTGAACGGAAGATATGAACCAGAATACCATAGATGGCGTGGTTATTCGGTCGATTTATTAAAATTTTAGTAAAAAATAGAGGTAACTGCAGTCCTTGAATTAGGTATTCCAAATGACAAATTACTTTTTAACAAATCGGTAAATTCGATTGTTTTTCATCAAATGCGTCCTTTCTTCCATAATTTCATCACCTAAACGCTGCAATAAATTATCATAATATTCACCCTTGATGGTTTTTCCTTTCTGAAGATAATCAATAAAAATAATCCCATGTGCATGCCAAAAGATAGACGATATGACGTTGCCTGAAGTTGGAACTGTCTTCGCCCTCTTTGGACACGATTCTCCCATTCTCCAGTTCACTGCTTGGTTGTTTCTTTGTCTCAGATGTGAAGTGGTGGACCCATGTCTTATCCATGGTTATAAATCGACATAAAAATTCACTTTTAATCGCCAAACACTATACTGAAACATCTTAACGACGATGCTTTTGCTGCATTGAAAGCAAGCGCGGCACTCACCTTGCGCAAAGATTTCTCATCTTCAAATCTTTTGTCAATATAACTATACAATGTACTCGTATAACACTTTTCGAAATGCCTATCATTTCAGCTGCTCAGGCATCTTTAGCCGACGATTATCCAATACCATATTGTAGATTTTCTTAACCGTGTCTGGCGTAGATACCTCAATTAGTCGACCACTACGGTGTTTGTGTTGGCAGCTCGTACGGCCTCGTTTAAACTCTGCTACTCAATATTTTACAGCCGTGAACAAAGGAACAGACTTCCACAGAGTAGAATTCAGCTCGGCTTTGATGTTAGTTGGGCTGAGACCTTTTAAATGGAAATATTGAATTACATAACGGTAACCAATTTTTTCCATGTTTAAAAATTCAATGAGTTCGTTTACTTTTGATAGATCAAATAAAAATACTAAATAACGTAGCTCTTTGAATTTTAAAACATATGTTTTATAAGGTTGCCACTTCTCACCAAAATAATTTTTTCAAATTACTTACAGCATCTGTACGTGAAATCGGCTAGTTTTGGGGCCGCTATCGTAGCCTTGTGATGTTTGGGTGAAATTGCTAAGGGCGAGAGTAGCAGTTGCTTAACAGGCATTGTTGACCAAATACTGTTGTATTAGTAACAGCATCATCCCTATAATTTGAAAGTATCATACTTCCTACGGTCCAGGTGCCAAAGAGTACAACTTTTTGCTGTGTTTCAAGCTTTGTATGGAAGCGGTCTTATCCTTTTTGCTACGTACATCAGATTAAATTAAATAACAACTTACGTAGTTAGATAAATATTTTTTTTGAGGCTCATATCTCCAAGCATCTTATGTATGCACCTATGTTCCTGGTTTCTTATTGAGAAGATAATGGAAATATCAAAGGGTCTTTCCGATACTAATACGAAGAATTTTTGCTGATTAATATTTGAAAGCTTCAGCAAATTTTGTACATGACCCAAATTACACATTTGTTTTAATATGTGTATCCCTTAAGCCATAATCATTTTGTATTTGCTTCGTACGCTCTTTGGTACATGTTGATATCAAAAATGCTGTCGAGTTTCGGAATTGTAGTAAACCTGCAACTTTAACTCTTTAAGATTAAGGCGGATGAAATACAATTCCTTGGTCGTATTTACATCCCGAGGTATGTCCTTAATCGTCATTTTCTGTATCTAGAGGGTATTTACAGCAATGACAAGAAGGTGCGTGCTATTCACGCTCATATACAGCGACATTCGCGAAAGGACAGCATCTGCGCCCTTAAAGTCCTTGATGAAAATTGCTTGAAAGTTAACGTCCATATTTTCCATCATTATTCTGAGAAAATATATGTATTTTTCGGATGGCTATCATTATTTATATTCCTTTTCGTTTTGGACGTGCTGTTGTAAATGGATGAACTTTTTGTCTTTCTAAGTGAATATCTTTATTATTTTTTAGTGAGCAACTGGAAGAAGGGAAGATGAAAAGATGAGAATTATTATGAGAAATAATGAACTGCATGAGCAAAAAGTTAATGGATTTAAATATTTTAAATTTGTGTAAAAGTTAGTGTCCGAAGGCGCTGATCCTAAATGTGTTGAAAAAGTGCTGTTGTCGTTAATAAGAGTGATTTATAGTAATTGATGGTAATTGAACATGTAAAAGATTACAACGAGATCTTTCTCTTTCACTGTTGAATATAGGAAAAATTGCAAGAAGTTCAAAACATCTCACGACAGAAATATGTAGATATAGATGTAGATGTGAATATCTATCAAGGTACAAATTACATTCAATCATGGATACATATTACAAACCCCCAATAATTCAGCACAGAGAGGTAAATGTACCAATTTGGCCAATTTAATTTGGAGTAAACCACAATTATTGACGTTATCGAGCAAAAGGAGACAGAGCGGCCTCACTAAAAGAATAGAATAAATTATACGTATTTCGAACTATACATAGCAGAATGGAAAGACTAATTTTAGAGGCTAATTTTATTGTAATATCCTTATATTCATTCAATATAAAAATTTGAATTTGAATTAAACTGAGTAATCATAGATATTACATAGCCTCGGTATATAAACTAACTAATCAGAAAAACTATTTTTTTACTCAACTTAAAGGATTCCTAAAACTGTTATGGAAGCTGTGGATCAAAATTACACAATTCATTATTGGTGCGGTAACTTTTCAGCAATGTCGGCTTTGTTCATACGTCTATTAAACTCTGCTCATTCAATGTTCTTAATGTTCTGTGTTTGTCCCCTTATTGGCCCTTTGATTTCCTACAAGTACTTGTACTGTGAATAAGTCAGATGAAAATAAGTGCTGTTTGCAAACGTTATATGAAAAATTTAAACACATCATGATTTAAAATGTAAACTATTTGAACAAAAATCATTTCCATATTTTTGGAATTTTATATTCATTATATGGGGAGTCGCTAAGATTTGATCAGTGAATACATTTTTCGTTTAAGTCTTCTTTTTCGTCTTTTTACAGAATTAACTAAATAACACTTGGAAAATTTACGATGGAAAGGCTCAGCACAGAACAAAGAACCAGAGTTGTTCAATTTTACTTTGAAAGTCAGCACTCGATTATTCAGATCATATCGAAATTTCCTTCATGTTCGAAGTGCTCCTAGCGCTCCAACAATTTACCGATTGGTTTAGCGTTTTGGGCAACAATGAGATGTCTGTGATCCTCCGCGTCCTGGAGAAACTGGTGCAGTTCGAAATGAAGTGACCATTGCTCGAGTGCAAGCAAGTATTGAGGAAAACTCCGAAACTTCCACCAGGCGACGCTCTCAGGAGTTAGAGATGTCTAGGCGGTCTTTGCAAAGAATTTTACATATGTTACATCTTTTCTCAAATAAGATGCAATCGACTCACTAGTTAAAACCAAATGTGGCACAAGAACGCATTCAATGTAGTCGCCGTTAACATTACTTATGCTCCACCCTTTATATATCAATTGATAAGGGAGATTGGAGGACCCGATGTGCTTCATGACTTTTTAAATGAATTAAGTGCTGTCTGTTTATCTATCTGGTTGATAGACACGTTAACTGCCGTAAATCTTTACGAAACTTCTTAAAACTTGGCACGGCTCAATATTTTGCCCGGAATTATAAATGGTATATGTTGACCAACCCCTTTTGGTAACTCCCACACAAGTTGATTAATTTTCCTGTATGTTTTGTATCAAGGTGCTCGACAAAGTACGAACAAATTGAGAGTTTAGTCAAGCCCCTCTGGTATCTCCCACATAAATATATTCAGTTCAGTAAATTCAGTCAAATTTGGCATATGTTAAGCATTTTCTAAAGTGAATCCTGGACATGAAAACAGATACCAATATCGCATCCTTTCTTTTACGTCTCACACAAAGTAGCCAATTTTCGAAATTCAATTCTATAATTTCTTATAATAGTCTGAAATAGCCTACATTTACGTCATTTATTTTAAGATATAATGCTTGGTAAAATTTGAGAAAAATCTACGAAGTAACCACACTTCTTCTAACATGGCCAACATAGTCCATATATAGGTACTCTTATCTTTATATCTTTCAAGCAGTCCCTTTGAATTTAGTCAAATTTTGTAAATATAATTCGTTAGACAAAATTATTTTTCAGAATGCAAATGGAGCGAATTGCCACCCCCTCACATGCAAATAGATAGATTTATCAAAATGTGTCTTTTTTTTTGCACTGTAATCTCTAAATTGAATATTTGCAGCAACTTACATTCTGTCAAATGCATTACATTGAAATGCTTGATATAATGTGAAGAAATCGACAGCTTAACCACGCCTATTCTAAGACATATTTCATAATTTAACCATATAAGAATATATTCATATCTTTCAATTAATTGCAGCATATTTACCAGTGTACATAATTCTGGGGAGGAAAATGGTCTAAAGCATTTCTTAGTAAGAATCTAGCGATTTATAATGATCTTCGTGGCACCCCGCACCCGCTTTTCCAACTCCGTAGGAGAACGTTGGGTCAAGGTATATGTCAGATAGTTTACACACTGAAATTTCTGGTTTATAATGTGAGATCATGAAGCAAGGCTGGGCATTTAACCATTACATCTTGGTAATATTAGAACTGTAAAAAATTAATATTAAAAAGATTTCCGTTTGGGTAGAGTTTTTTGATATTAGTTTTTTTAGTCCGCATTTGTCTGGAAATATTTTTCTTCCAAGGGTTATCGTAGTCGATCCGTTTCTCATCATCAGTGTCTATACGATGCAATGAACCTTTCGTTTATGCCTGGCAATCAGTACTTTAAAAATTGACGTTCAATATTTCTAGGCGACAGTGTCTAATTAATACCAGTTTCTATCTTCTTCTTCTTCTTCTTCTTTATAAATATAATTCTACTGTACGGGCGTTGTCAGTGAACTCCTCCTAAACGGCTAGACCGCTTTGCATAAATTTTTGTATATGCGTCTGGGTGGTGCCCGGGATGGTTTAGATTTACAATTCGGTCCAATAGCACAAAGGGGCGTGGTACCTCCCATGCAAACAAAAAATTAAAAATCAATTATTTCTGCTCCTGCTTACGGTATTTGAACAAAATTTGGTGCGTAGGTTTGGTGTACATATCTTAAGTGCTACTGCAAAT
>JAHXMU010000479.1:373072-390530 GCA_019455685.1 Philornis downsi | reverse complement strand
CGTGGTACCTCCCATACAAACCATAAATTAAATATCCAATATTTCTGGTACTGTTTACGGTATTTGAACAAAATTTGGTACATCGGTTTGGTGTACATATCTTAAGTGCTGCTGGAAATATGGGCGGGATTGGACAATGGGGAGCGGTACCTCCTATACAAACCACAAATTAAAAAGCAATTATTTCTGCTTTTGCTGACGGTATTTAAACAGAATTTTGTATTTCGGTTGAGTGAACATATTTTAAGTTCTTCTGCAAATATAGGCGTGATACCTCCCATAATAATCTTCTTTATGTATATAATTCTACTGTACGTCTGTATGTCGCTGAACTCATACTAAACGGCTGGACCGATTTGAATAAATCATTTTCAGTGAATATTATTTTAATTCGTTGAGTCGCGCATCATTTTCTGAAACAAAATGAACGTTTAACAAAAGTGGTTTGTTTTGCTTCGAATTGGAACACAACGAGCGCGGTGTCATTGTAAACAACACAAATTTGAATCAAGCCACAACTACGGCCACACGTAAGTAAATTAATTTGAATGTATTGCATTAGATGCGTTTCGTTATTTTCACATTTAAATTTGTTTGTACTGTTTCTTTACATATTTTTGGTGTCTTATTTTCAGTGAATATTAAGTGTATAACATTCACATATAAGTTACGTATCTACAACAACGCCACGTCTTTGTGGACGAAGAGGAAATATTGTTCGACGGACTTCAAACTCACAATTACAGCACAACCGTCGGTTAAATATATCGGTACAAGATCAATTGACTGACAAAGGAAATGTAATAAATTCGACTGCAATCACACGTGCTAATGAAAGTCAAGATCATCGCAATGAACGCGTTCGAGCTAATACATTGAGACAAAGACTGAGCCGTCAACGAGTCATCGACACATTTAGAACACGCGAACAACAGCATGTTCAAGTGCATGGTGGCCTTTCTTATTATAATAGACCGATTGGCATGAAACATTTCCAATAAAAATAAAATTTTGAAGGCAAAGCAACGTTTGCCGGGTCGGCTAGTTATTTCTAAATTATTACCAAGGATTTTAAATAGTGTAAAATTATTTGTTCAGTTACTGCTAATGTAATTGCAAGCTTATCTTGCCTATGGCACGAATCTACTTTCAATATTGATTCCAATTCCACGTCTTCGAACATTTTCGCTGTATAGCTACGATCCTTCTCTTCGGTGTCAAATTCATGGTTCTTAAATATTTGCAAGCAATCGATGCGTCTGTGCTGAAGATTTCTTCAAATTAAAGAAGTAAATCAAAAGTTTCTACATTTGCGGCTTATTCGGCTCGAAACTCAACAATTTCATCCAGAAATATATGTATAGCTGATGCAAAATCGCTAAAATTTCATGCTTAAAGAATTGCCAAATATCTAACATCTCAATATGATGTTTTATATCTGACAATACCCAACCAAATTTATTTATTATATTCCCAATACAATTGGAGAAGTAATTTTTAATTTTTCTGTTGTTTTTTTGGGCTTTTTGAAGAATATCGAAATGGATGTTTAGAAAACCTATGTAAAAGGTATTCGAGGATATCCCTAATATATTAATGGATTATTTGTGCCGAAAATTTGAAAATTGGAACGAACTTTAGTGAAATGTGGCGCACTGTAATTTTGTAGAAAACTTAAAAAATTATAGGCAAAGAAAAAAGGGAACTCTGATAACTTGAAATGAACGATTTGAATATTCAGTTTGTCTATAGTCAATAATTCATCTGGTCAAAATATTTGTGTTACACTGTTCAAGGTTAGGAAATAAAACCTAATCTTTTTTTTATTAATTTTTATTTACCCTGAGGATATAAATAGTCCGTTCTGGAATTTGGAGATATTATGGACGACAATTACAGCTATTTTTGAGAAGAAATTTAAAAGAAATCACAAATTAAATTGAAGATGCCTTGTTTAATATGTTGGCATTTAAAATACAATGTTCGTATTTAAGACATCCTTAACATCCCTCAGACATTATTACTATTTATGGGAGAACCGGATGTTGTAATTTTTAAAACGGTACCAGCTTTGCAATATTCCAGTTCATGTTATGAGCCTTCACAAGTATAGGATTCTCTAATTCAAACGATATAGAAATCAAATTTATGAGACACCATATTTTGTATACCATACCGATTTTCGATTTTCGGTCTAGTTTTCGCAGTTCTCTGATAACAGGTAGAATACATAAAACAAGAGTCGTAAAAACCGGAGATTGTAGAGTTGATAATATCCTTGCTTGATTCGAAGATTTGTGATTTTACTTTTTATGTGGATAAAATTCAACAAATTTGTTATCAATTGTGTTGTTACTAACTTTTCGCAGAATTTAAATGGCCGATATAGCCGAATTTGACCATCCATTTTGCTGCTACTATTATTAACGTAAAGTCAATAACACTTAAACTATATTTCTGAGTAATTTCCTTTAAAACTTGACGATTTATGTGCATTTTTTTTTTCAAATGGGAACTCATTTTTTGTGAAATATTTCTTAGCAGCTGAAGTCTTTAATAACTAATGCAATAAACAGTTTTACTTCAATTTGCACAGAATATTGAACATCTTTTAAGAGATGTAATTCTATTGTATTGTTAAACAATCATATACATATAGATAAAATGTTATAAAATATGACATACAATATATTTTAATTGCAAATGTAACTAACTCTTAACAATTGTTAAAGAAATTGTAAAGCATTTAATATGATATTAACATATACAGTTCTATCCAATTAAATATTGTTTTAATGAAGCTTTCCGTGCCTTTCATGAAACTGCCGGCGATAATTTTTCGCATTATGTTCCTTGTCGTCTTACACGATTTCTACAACTTTACAGTAATTTCTTCATGACTTCGATGTTTCGCGTTCTGCAGTAAACTGCTTGCTGTAGGTTGATTCCGCAATGCGTATACATATGTTGTGTATGAAAATTCTGATATTTGGTCATAAAACATTGGATTGTGTTGTTGTCACAATGATTTCAGAGCAACTTGCGCTTCGACTTTTCTATGTCGCTTAAAATGTAGCAGTTGGAGCACAACAACACAGCGACAAACATATGTACATATCTTCCCTTTAGCGGAACCATTAAGGCCTTCTATATATAGTAGAAAGCATTGCAAAATATGCAAAAATCCCGTAAAATGAATGTATTGCAAAGGATCTTTTGTTTCCTATCATTATATTTTTGCTAAGTCTTCCTATTGATTTCTTTTCTATACAGCTTGTTTTAATGAAGCTCTCCATGTCATAAAAATGCCATCGATTATCATATTATTTCGCATCACACTCCTTGTCGTCTTGCACAATTTCTTTCTATTTCTTAAAAGTAATTAGTCCATGACTTTGACGTTCCGCGTTCTCCAGCAAACTGCTTGTCACCCCAGCTCTTCAAATTTATGACAGACTGATTCAGCAATGCGTATACATATTTTATGTACTCACATTCTGATATGTGGTCATAAAACATTGTATTGCGTTGTCACAATGAAAACAATTTCTAATAGAAGGTGGCAAGGATATTGCTGGCTAAAATTCGATTATCTTTCGTAATACATTCCGTATTCGCTCTATTGAGAAAGCACGTTAAAGAACTTCTTAAAGAAAGACAGTTTATAAAAACTTCATTTAGAGGATCTGATGAATACCTTCAAGCAGGCATTAACACAAAAATTACCATGTCAAAAGGCTGCTGCAATATATGGTAGTAGAGGGTAGCATTTACGGATATTAACCAAAAAATTTGTGAATTACAATTTTGGTTGCGTCATGGTACATTCTTTGATTAAAAAAAAAAACTTCGCGTAGAGATAAATATAAAATAAAATTTTGATATCCATCGAGAGTCCCTTTTAAGTTTAATATTTGGCGACATTGTTAAATAAATCTTAAGAATACTTTATATAAACCCCGTCATAAAAAACGAGAGGGGAAGTTCATGTATAATTTGAAAACGTATATACAGGGTGGGCCATATGAGTGTTGGCGATTTAATTCTTCAATTTCTCGGTAACGCGCGGCGCGGGGTGGCGGGGGGATATGTTGTTCGCTGCGCCGCTTTCTGGAAATTTAGTCGCCATGGAGCCGTTCACGGGAGTGCAGCGTGCATTTTGTGTCCGAGCGTATTACGGAAACAATAAATCAGTGATTACTGCACGACGTTTGTATCGGCATGAACACGGTTTACACGATTTAAGTAAAGTTCCAAGCGCCAATGTGATACGAAAATGGATTAGAATGTTCGAAACAACCGGCTTAACAGTACCAATTACGGTTCGTGGCCGCCCAGTTTCTGCAAGATCAGCCGACATTGTGGATCGTAAGAGAAGTCAGTCTTTGGATGTCAAAAGAACAACTTTACGACGAATTTTGAAACGTGATTTGCATTTGAAGGCTTATAAGATTCAGATAGTCCAAGAATTAAAACCCGATGATGCCAATAACCGACTTAACTTTGTCAATTTGATGCTAGAGCGGTTCAACAATTTCAACAACGTGATTTTTAGTGATGAGGCCAATTTTCACCTTAATGGCCATGTGAACAAGCAAAATTGTCGGTTCTGGTCCGAGACTAATCCCCGACGCTTGCATGAACGTCCACTTCACAGCCCTAAGCTTATCGTGTGGGCTGGGATAACGTCAACCGGTATTATTGGACAATACTTTTTTGAGGATGAAAAAGGGCATGCGATGACGGTTAAAGCGAACAATTATTGCAACATGCTAGCAATACCTCGAGGATGTGGTTTCAACAGGATGGGGCCACATATCATACGGCTAAGGTATCCATAGAGCTGCTGAAAAATGATTTTCCTGGAAAACTCATTTCGAAAAGGGGGGGATATTGAATGGCCCCCACGTAGCCCCGATCTCTCTCCATGCGATTATTTTCTATGGGGCTACCTCAAATCGGTAGTCTACGAGAATAATCCGACCAATTTACAGCAATTGAAGAGGAACATTACTCAGGAAAGTAACAAAATACCGAGAACAACTTTTCAACGAGTTTTCCAAAATTTGCGACTTCGGTTCCAAGAGTGTCAAGCAGCCGAGGGAAGCCATTTGGACAACATTATTTTTAAGTCTTAAAAATTCCCATGCTTCTACTTTTTAAAAATACAAATATATTTCTTTTATGTTTCTTAGTTTATTTTTTAATTGAATATTTAAACCGCCAACACCCTTATGGCCCACCCTGTATATACAATACCTCTTAAATGGGTTTGTTCCCTAAAAGCATGTTTGATGGAAGACATTTCAATGTATGAATTCCGCTACTGGGCTGATGGTGCTTACGTAGGTTTATGCTCGCTCACAGGCAATATATCCTTAAGTGTACATATGTAGGTATGTATATATATGTATATATTTACGTACGTGTTCAGAAAAAACTGACTTAAAAGTAAAATGTTTGTGTTTCTCTGGATGCTCTTCAGAAAAATCTGTTGCTACGAGAGTTGTTTTCTTACGACACTCTGCAAAGAAACATTGAGGATAATGTCTTGGAAAAGTCATGGATTTAAAGTGAAATGATTAAGCATGCTTACTTTCGTTTACACATATTACGGTCCACAAATACAGTGCAGTGCAGTATACAAATTATGTTCGTACAAAATTGAATGAATATGGGAAAGTCAAATTTTCATTCATATCAAAATTTAAGCGTATGTCAGGAAAACCGTAATAATTGTAAGATTTGCCACTTTTGTTAATTTATATCGAAGAAGAAAATTAAAATTAATCATTTTGCAAATATCAATCGCATCCAGTATTCAGAAAATCCAATCTACACTGGCAAACTTCCTAAACACAGCAGCATATTTGGCTTTTGTTACTTTACTTAACTCTTACTCCAACAAGAAAACTAAAATTAACCATTTTGCAAATATGAATTGCATCCATTATTCGGTCTACATTGGCAAACTTCCGACAATGAGTCCTGATTGGTGTGCTTCCAAAAGCAGAGGAACTATCACCATGTACCCTGAAATGTAAGACCAAAACACATAGGAAAATGGTTTATCACTGCCCTGGACATCAGAAATCACATTAATTCTGTGATGATGGAAGGAACGAATACTTCTGGTACCATGAAGGTGTTAGGTTTTCGTAGATATTAGATATAAACTGCAGGCGCTAGTTAAAGTTACAGTCATTTTCGTTTTTTTTTTTTAAGTTTATGCAATAAGCCTTAACTATGAAGACCAGTTTGAGTGGATTCTGTGAACCAAAGTAAGTCTACGGCAGCTATTGCAAGTAGTATGTGGTAGGATAGTAACACTTTTTTACCCTTCACCTGAAATAACACTTTCGTATTAATAAAATGGAAATAATTTAAGCTTTAGTTGCTCTTCATGCTTCGTTTTTACATATTCATCAATATGAACGAATCCATATGTCGTTTCGTACCAAAACAATTTATCACCCAGAAGATTGCGTTTCAAGAATATCAAGTATATTTTGACCAAATATGCTTCTTAACTTTCTTAATAGTTATCCCTTTGTCGGGCTGGTTAGCTAATAGACACAGTTGTAAATTTTTAGAAAACTTCTTAAAAACTGACACGGTTTAACAGTGGGAAAAATATAATTATAATTAAGTAAAACTAAGTATCAAAAAGCTACAACCAACAAAACAGCCACAGTCTATTCCAATTCCAGCGCTAATGGCACACCTTGATTACGTATCAGTTTAGGTGTTGACTAAATTTTAATTGTCGTAACGCCTGTACTTAAGTATGAAGAATATTTCTGAATGAAAATCTAGAGTTCTGAAATGTGCGGTGTTTCGCACCATCGCTATGCTGCAGCCAATCATAAAGCATTATGTGAAGGTGCTTAATAAAGTTAAGAAAGGAAAAAAGGACAAACATCTTTTCATCTCATCACAGTAACATTGTTTATTTTAAATGTATAAAATCGAAAATTCAATAAAGTACAAATATCACCGAGAGTCCAATCACGGAAATAATCAAAGTTTCATATTCTAAGTAGAAGGCGAAACACATGAAGCGGCAGAAAATAAGTGGAAAGGATCGCCAAATGAAAAAAAAATCGCATTTGGTATGGATTTATATGGGAAATGTTAAAGATTGGTAGTTGGTATGGACGCTTGGACTGCCCTTTTTTGAACACCGGATAATAGAGTTTAACATGGGCTTATATCAGGAGAGGCATGTTCCTGTTCCTTCACACTAAATGTACAGCGTTTGATAATGCGATTTTATGACGAACTTGTAGTAAACTGTATCTGATTCAGTAGAAAGTACGGTGCCGCTCACTTGAATAGCACCAACTTTAAATATTTTTCTAAGCTCGACTTTACCAACTTTACTTTTTATTTACCAACGACTTTACTTTTATAAATCATATTTCACGTATTTGCTATAATCCTACAACATAAATTTTCTTTGATTTTAATGAATCAAGTAGTAAACATTAAACACAAAAAAAAGTCAGAAATTTAATTTCAGTTTTTGGTTCATTTGAATAGCCCCCTCCTTACAAAAATTAGACTATACACGAAAACATTAATGCCAAATTTAAGATATTATTGTTTGCTTACATCTAATTTAAAAATAAGCATTTTAAGTACAATTTAGTAGTGGGTGCTTCTGCCCTGGATAATATATTCTGTTCGTTAAAGAATCATACAGTTTTCTGATTTTGATCCTGCGAAATACATGACCAGGCCTGTTTAATTCCATTAATGAGTTCACTTTTGCTTGAATATTGCTTGCCTGATTCGTACACCTTGCGTACTTGCCATCCCCAGACGTTTTCAATAATGTTTAAGCCTGGAGAGTAAGGCGGCCAAGTCATAACCTCAACATTTTGGCTTTCAATCCATTATTTGACGACTCTTGCTGTGTGGATTGGCGCGTTGTCATGCTGACATTTCCATTCCAAGTTTCCGAAAATATTTTTAACTTCAGGAAAAGCTTTTTCCAGCACGGCTTTGTATGAAGTCGTATTAATTTTTGCAGAGAGAAACTGGAACTCTATTGTGGCGTAATAAGAGATTGCCCACCATACCATAACTCCACCTTCCCGGCTGTGTAATCGATTGAGTAGGTGTTCTTCTTTTCGAAGATCATGGAAGTAGTAATTATATACATACATCAGGTCCCTCTAAATTAATTTTTCTTTGTTGGAAAATATTCTATTCCACTCTCTAGTCCGCGTCATAGTCGTTCGACAAAAATTAAGGCGACGTTCCTTACGGAGACTGTCTAGCGGTGGTTTCTTTTTAAGTCTCAAGCGTTGAAAGTGTGCTGCTTGGAAAATAACTCTTGTTACCGTTGATACACTTCCACTTACGCCAACTTTTTCCTTGATTTTGGCAGCAGAGTCGTGTGAATTTGAGGCATATGTCAGAATAGCCCTCCTGTCAGCTGCTGTAATAGCACTTGCTGTTCGACCTTTCATATTATCATTAATTTATTTCATGTTATTTTCATAGTCATAGTCATATAACTTTGCGACTTCCATTAGTTTTTCTGTCTATTTGATGAATAGAAATTCCACACTCCTTGTAGGTTTTAGTTTTGCATCTTTCCTTGACACTCAAGGATTAAATTTGGTCCATTTGACTTAAAATCGATTGTTTTATATTTAATTATACACTATTGCTGTAATCCGATCTGATTTATAATGATCTGCATAAGACTTTCACACATAAACTGATTACCACGTGAGAGGTGCTTTTCAAATAGACCAAAAAAGAACACATTTTTCACTCCTTTAAAAGAAAAGAGCAAATTAAAAAAACAGGACACTTCCATGGCTTGAAATTTTTTGTAGGTGATGTGTGGAAGTAGGAGAAACAAATAAGTAGAAACTGAACCGTTATGTGAAGAGTATTTTGAATAGTAATCACTATTGTTAAATGATTAGGGGTTCGCTATTCAAGTGAGCGGCAGTGTGTTTGAACTAGCATTGTTTTTGGCACATGTGGGTACAATATAACAATTTGTATATGTATGTATGTGTATTATACATTCCAGTATTTTGAACAAATGATAGCTTACGTATCACTTAAAACCTTCTTTTTGCTGAGCACAGACGTCTACGTATAGCCAACACATCAATTGCAAAGGTTGATTGTCCGTCGAAATTGATGACTCAATTTTGTCCCCTTAATCTCACTTCCGGCGACTCGCACTTTGTATTTGCGAAAATGGCAGCAATGTTCTGTATTTTCTTTAATATATTTTATTATATTGACAAAGAAGTAATTTTGATTTCTTTGCTCAAACCTAATTTTGTATTCTTTACTCAAATAGTTATTGTAACCAACAATAAGTATCATTGACGCAATTTTTTGATCGTAGATTGGCAGAATGACTGATCCTTTTCAGAAATCAGTTTTCAACAAATCAGTTTTCGATCGGTTACCGTTCAAAAAATGTTGTCGACTACGGAATAAGTAAAAATCCTAATACGCCAGTTCAGGACTGTATAGCATCAAATCCTATTCAAGCTTCAATAGTTTTTGTCAATTCGACGGAAATGAGTGAGATTTAGCACGGTCGTGATGGATAGCCGGGTTTTTACCATTTATTTTATTTCATCAATTCATTTTTCTTCCAGCACTCTCTGAAGCTTTTTCAGTTGTTGACAAGAGACTTCAGATTGTTTGTTTTGGTTTCACTCCTGAGTATAATGCAAGCTTTAATGAACCACGATCTCTTTCGGTTGATAATGTCATGAAGAACTTATTTTTCATTCCCAGTAGCAATACGTTCTTAAAACAAGATAATTTTGATTGCGTTTAAGCAATAAGTTGCAAGTGCTTTTCCGCTTTGTTAAATTAATTTTCTTTAGTCAGTATAGAACTCAAATATCGGGATTTTTTCCAGTCCAAACTCTTCAAACAATTCTAAATGATCCTATTTATTATTTTCATCTTCTTTCAAATTTCTTGAATAGAAACGTGTTTTCCCGATTCGATAACAGCCTTGATTTCATGCTAATCAACCTCAATTTTGCACGTGAGTTCTATTAAGGCATCCAAACTTCACACTTAACAAATATCCTGGTGTGTTTCCGAGGTCTTTTTACGTTTTCTGAAATTAAATAATGGTGAAAATGCTACTTTTGGGCCTACAATTATAGTGTCGAAAAAAAACAAAAAAATAAGAGAATTGATTTCTGTGCAAAAAAACTAGAATTAAATGTTTGCCAACCAAATTGAAGACCTCACGACATGTTATTGTGTTTGCCGGCTTTGAAAGTTCCATTATCTTGTTTTTCCCCCCCGATATTCATTTTGTACTTGGGAAGACAGAGCATAATTTTGGGTTTTATTATAGAAGTTATCTGTAATAATCGTTGAAACTCTCACGATAAACAATGAAGACCTCATTTGATTGGTTTCAAATATTTCGGAAAGACAAATTTCGGAAAACAAGTTTAATTTATAAAAGGTTTCTATGAACATTTCTTTGCTTAGAGCTTATCTCTATAGGAATCACAGCGTATAATTAGCAAATTTATGTTATATATAAGCGCCGCAGTAATAAATTTACCGATTTTTCTTTAATTGAAATTAATAATTCCCTTACACACACATTGTTGCGATATATACAAATTATACTACTTATATTTTTTAATGTAACTGACGTTGACCGAATATGTTTTCCGCATACTGTATTTACATTTATTTAAGCGTTTTGTAATTGAGATATAAAAGGATAATAGAACTATGTCGACTCTGTACATCTCTGTTTTGGAATATACTTACTTTGTGCCCTTTTAAATCCACTGTCGGGTTGCAGTAATGAATCTACTCAAATTTTTATTTAAATTTATTAAACAATCCAAACAAAATATTATGTCTATGCAAATGCCTAAAGCAAATGAAAGGATAACGTTTTTCAGCTGAATGAGGAAGTGTAATATTATTACTATGAATACATTTTCCACTAAGGACTCTTATTCCATTTTTCTCCCACTTTATCAATGCCATTTTATCGGTTCTTCATTTTTAGTTTCGTGCAAATTTTGAAATGCAAAGAGTTATCTTGTGCAGCATTAAGTGAAAAAAGGAGGACGGTATTAAAGTTATGAGATAACTAAGTTACTTTAAGGAGATAAAGACGACATTTATAATCGTTGAAGTTGCATTTTTCTTTGCTTTCAAAGTCACTTTTATACTTTTTGGTTTATTTAGTTAAGGCTGTATGTTAAAGTTATTTGCATGCAGTATTATTTGAAAAACACATATTATAGGAGAAGAAATCATGCAATTAATTCGAAATAATGAAAATATTTTCTAAAAATATGCTGACTTCAGTGACTGGATATTTTCGTTATTATATAAGTCATTTTTTCCATTACTATATAGAATCATTCAATGTTTCGGCATATGATTCTATGGTTATCCATTTAGTGGTTTCAAAACCGCCGGTCTGACAAAGCTGTCAGCTGTTAAATACTTGTCACCTGAAGTATTATTTATTTAGTGAAATGTTTGCCATTTTCGAATATGGATCATTTAACGACTGAAGAACGCGTACAAATTGCTAAAACTTATTACAAAAATGCTGATTCAAACGTGGACACTTTTCGGGCTAAACGGGCTGATAATCATCATCAATACTTATCACCTGAAATTTTGTTTACATTGGCAGATAATCCAATCTTTAATTCAGAGCGCTATGACCATGTGCAACCGACTGCTTTTGTCCTGAAATTGAAGATATGAACTGCACGATATGTGGTTTCAACAAGACGGTACCGCGAGCCATACAGCACTATCGATTTTAGCTTTATTGCATGAGAAGTTTCTGGAAAGCGTAATTTCACGTTTCGGCGACGCCGATTGCCCGCCAAGATCATCGGATTTGATACCCTTAAACTTTTTCTGTGGAGCTACATCAAAGACCGTGTTTACGCAAATAAGCCCCAAACATTGAAGCATTTGAAAACCAACATTCGTCTAGTTATCACCGAGATACCACCCGAAATGTATGAAAAGGTAGTCAAAAACTATCTCAAAAAATCCACTATTGCAAACAATCCAGAGACGGTCATTTAAATGACATTGTTTTTCGTAAATAATGACAATGTCTAAGCATCGTAATGAAGTAAAAGCTTCATCAAAATCATAGATTTACTTTTGAGACCAAAAAATGGATAACCCGATACATAGATATTTTATTTTTGGGTATCACAAATGTTGCCTATTGTTTATAATATTCGAAAGTATATAATTTGATCTTTATGGTGTCATGGAGCTTACTTTGTAACGACCAGTTCACTTGAAACAATGTAAATACAATCTCTGCTGTGTTCGGAAAATAAGACAAAGTTTTATTTTAAATTAGAGGAGTATATCGGAGTTCACGAATATTAATATATGTAGTACAAAATTTCTCAAAAAATGCAAGTAGCATAAACAATTCGAAGAAGGTCGAGAACGAGATGAACACCGCAAGAGACCCAGACGACTATCATCATCATCAACCTCTACCGACGAAATTCACGTCCAACAAAGCCGTGACTTAAAAATAGTCGATTAATACTTGACATCTTGTTAATTATACTGGCATTTCAAATGGATCAGTCGATTAGAAGATATTTTGCTCGTCAGACGCAAATTAGTATTGAAAATATTAAATTTTTTTCTCAAAAAAAAAAAAAAAAAAAAAAAAAATCTGTGGAAAGATGATTTCTGGTTACCAGCGCATTGTAAATGGTATTACTAACAAGGATAACATTTGCATCTATGCTTACTACCAAACAATCGACTAAATATCTCGCGAAAGAGAAGCAAGATTGGAAGTCAGCCAAAAACCGAAGCTATGCTAACAGCATTCTTCGATTATTATGGTATCATTCATTTTTAGTTTTTTTCTCCGAGCCAAATCGTCAACAAAAGAAATACTAGTTGAGTGTTATGTTGAGAAGCTATTAAAAAAAGGGGAGTATATCGGTAGAAAACTCTGTACCACGATGATGCACCATCTCTAACTACATAGTCTCTCCTTGGGTTTTTAGCCAAAATGCCTTGACAGCCATGTCAAATTTTGTTTAATTACTTTTTCTCGAATTTGGTAATGCGTTGCTGAATTTTGGTTCAATATTATTAGGATTCGTTTGCAACATACACATTCCTTTTATTAACAGTTTTGAACGATTTTAATTAATTTAGTAAAATGCTGCGCACTCGTCCTCACGTATCTAAAACATATTGCACCTTCGATCATCTACAAGGAATTGACTACATGAAAAATATGACTAATAATTCGTAAGCAAAATTTTAGTATCAATCTGTATTATCCACGACTGGGTGCTGCCCGACACCCAACGCACGCGACTATCGTTCATATTGTCAAGGGTTCGAGCACCGGCATAACCGCTTAAACAGTGGTGTTAAGTAAGTGTAAAAATTACAAGCAATCAGGCTCAAAGTTGGACAGGGAAAACAGCTTTCGGGCCGTAGTTTATATATCATTACAAATTGTTATCCACAGCAGCGTAGAATACTCACTTCGTGGTAAGATAAATGGGGCCGTGCGTAGTGTAGGGTATAGTAAAAAGCAATCCATTATTAATCTATACATCGCTTTGTGCAAATGTGATCGAGTTTCACGAGAAGAACAAAATTTCGGATAGTACGACCGATTGTCCAGGATATTGCACAAAAAATAGTTTGAAAAAGCTTGAATAAGGCTAGATAAAACCTGTTTCATGACAGATACATTGGGAGCTCGTAATAATGGTTGCTACCTAGGGTCCTGACAATATTTATGATTCCGTCTTTGTCTCAATTTCCTTCCTGCTTGACTTTCTAACTGTAGAATGGGGAAATTTCAGTATTTTCTAACTTGGACTGCAAAGATTAAAATTTCAACAGTTTGAACTTGGAGAACGTCCTACTTTTTTTTATCACTTTTGCACTCTTAATCACCTTCTAATTCGAATTCTCATGTTTCCCGTTTTTAACATATAAGTAAGTAGAATTGTCTGAATGTTAAATTTCATGGTTCTGACTTTAACCGTTGACATATATTATGGTACCATGTTTGCACGATTCGTAAGCAGCTTCGATCATGTCTAATGTTTGCATCAGGAGTGCAGTCTACTTGTCAAATTTCATGCTTCTGACTTCTTCCTTTTTACCAAGTTAGTAGCACGTTTGTGATCAAGAACACTATCACTATCTTTGTTCACGAAATTCAACATCTAAGCGTTTTTAACATCTAAGCTATAATAATAGAAAACATTTTCTTACTTACATTCCTTTTTAAAGATTGTAAGGAAATTTAAAAAAAAAATTCGTTATTTTGAAAAATTGCTACAAATTGCAAACTACACGGAATTTGGATTGGACGTAAATATGCGACCAAATAAAATCAGCAATAAACACGAGTAAACGCGACTTTTTCCTAATTTTACTTAAATCGTTTATCTAGGTAAACGCAGGTTCGGACGCAAATATGCGTCTAAATAAAAAAGCGAATATGGTTCCATCTGCAGGCAACGTCATGGCGTTTGCTGGGCTAGGATGTGCATGAGATTATTTTTATTGATTACCTTCAGAAAGGAAAAATCATCTGCTAATTTATTGCAGCATTTAGGTGATGAAATTATGGAAAAAATACCGCATTTGACGAAAAAGAAAGTGTTGTTTCTTCAAGATAATGCTTCAGTTCAAAAATTAATATACTAAAATTAATGAAATAAAGTTCAAATTACTTAATCAAGCACCTTATTCACCATATTTGGCACCCTCTGACTATTTTATATTTCCAAACTTAAAAAAATGAATCAGTGGTAAAAGATTTGCCAACAACGAAGAGGTGGAGTCTGCGTTTGATGACTATTTAAAGGAGTTTGACAGTTCTTACCATAAACAGGGTATAGAAACTATTAATTATTACTGGAAAAAGTGGATCGAGCTAAAAGGAGGTTATGTTGAAAAATAAAGAATATTTTTCGCAACTTTTTTGTGCTTTCTTTGTTAGTTCGGCAGTCTCAGCAGTAACAAAAACCTTTAGAAAATTAGGATTTAGATTTGCCATTTTCGTCGAAACTTTATTTTTTGTCATTACATCCGTTTTTTCCGTTTCTTCGTATGTACTATATTACTCTTAACTGATAAATGACGTAAACTTTACGATTGCACTACATGCTTGGTGTAGGGTATTAACTTAATAATTCCCCTAACGCTTCCCATACACGAGAGATCAACATTTCCCTATTTCCAGTAACTTTATCATAAAAATCATGAATTCATTCATCATTCATTCATTCATCATGAGTTAGTATGCATAAGAAACTTACTAATTATGCAAATACATTACAGAATGTACCCGAAATTGGTTAATAAAACACAAAATATTTGTTATATAAAATGGTACGAATTGATTCTTGACAGACAGAAATTTCACTTAAGAGAAGATTTTCTGTCACCATTTTACTTTCACTTTTTCGATGTTAACTTTAGTTGAAAACATTGATGGCCGACTAGAGCGAGGTAAATCTTCAATCACACCTTGACCATGTTTTAATGCACTGTACCACTCATATGCAAGCATTTTTTTTTTTTATAAGTTTATACATCGTAAAACTTCTATGGCATTTTCAGCAAAAAACTCCTTTTTTGCAATACAAAATTTGAGACATGTTTTTGGTTCGTTATTTTTATCTTTTGTAAAAATAGGAAAACGTATTTGAAAAGAACTTGGAAAATCGTGCACTGTTAACATACTAAATAACAGATCGCGTTAAAATTTCGCCTCAGTATAGAGGATGGTTATGCCAACATAGGATTTTGACAATCCCTTTAAGCGGGGTTTTTAAATAATCAATTAGCCACAGTTTTTTTGTACAGAATGCTTATTAGTTCAACTGATCAATATCTCTGTACTCGGTCTTTCAATATTTTCTCTATCATCGTGTCATACAGACACTTTGTCACCATTTAGCTGCAGGGGTGTCATTCTCTGCCATTATCTTTGATTGTAAACGATGATTGCTCTACCTGTTCCCTGTATCGGCAGCTGTTCTCGGTAATTACGTGCTATCAAACTGTTATATGTTGTGCAATGTTTGTGTCATACGTCCATAATGATTTCTCATTAAATAAGTAAACATTTGCTTTATTTTTAATCGGCAAAGACGCCCCCAAAGCTTAATGGCCACTTAATGAGGAATTTAATAAATAAACGAATGGACACAGACCAGGATTCATGTAAAAGAAAATGAACCAGAAAATCCTGCCATGATTTGTTGATATATAAAGAATTTGTTATTTTGCCAATTACCACACTTGCGCCACCACTCCCCGCTGGCATCGTTAGCCAAACTGTGGGAGGCTAACATTGATGTCTATCACAGCGGAAATATGAATGTTCGTCACAATTTTCATCGTCATCACCAGTGCCAGCATCATCTTCCTCTTGGCTTCACTACACATATATTTGCCAGCAGTCGTGTGGGTGTATTTGTGTAAATGCGCATACCTATTTCAAAATACTCGTGTTTACACTTAAGAAAACACACTTGAAAGGTTCCTTCTTACGATAGAGCTCTTACACGCACTCACATAATGGAAGCATGTACGTATACGAGTATGCCTGTATTTCTCTGGTTTGTGTAAACATTAAACTGAACAATATGCACCTTTTACGTCTAGTGATGACACTTTAGAGGATGGGTAATAGTATTTGTTGAATATTAAATTCCTTTCAACCGGGCGTCATTTCAGCAAAGCAAAGTGTTGAAATGTCTTCAGTCACGACTTTATCGTTTATTTTATAGACTTTTCATATTAAATAAAAGGTTGGGTTATAAATAAGAATAAATATTAGTTTGAACTTAAGCATAAAGTTAAAGTTTGACACATATTAGCACTAGTAGGAGACAGTTAAATGTGTGACGAAGAATAGTGCAAATAGTAATATTTCCATTAAATGAAGTTTATTTTATAAATTAACAATAACAAAGCAAATGCATAAATTAACTTCTTCTCTGGGGTAGAAGGAATTAGTTTATAAGTTTCTTGAGTTTATGATGAGTTCATTAGTTAGGTTTTAAAATGTTGAATTTTGGGTTATTTCTATTAGAGATTTTTTTACAAGTGAAATTATCTTTGTTACTTTTATACCTTCCCTTGACGGAGTGAAGTAAGTTCATGTGACGGAAGGAAGCATTTAAGGCATCAAATATCTTTTGATCAAATGTGTTTCAGTTTATCTGTGTTTCGCCACATCGTAGCTGGGGATTGTAAATGGGTTATAGAGGCCAGCATGTTCTTATGCCAGCATGTTCTTTGCATACAAATTCAACAGTTCTCCGAAATACAACTTTTTTGCCGTAATTTCTAATTCATAGACTGTAGCAAGCTAAGGTTGTTCATCGTATTACATAAATTAAAAAAAAAAAAAAAAAAAAAAAAA